>APFE030041864.1:21240-79716 GCA_000404065.3 Pinus taeda
TCTGAGAATAGATGTGGCAGCTACATGCCTCTGAACTATGTTACAATGAGGCTCGAAGGCCTATTTATTGTTGAGAAATAATGGAAAACCCTAAACAACCAAAAACCTAACCCTAGAAGATGAAATGCCAAACTGTGGGCCCCGTTTGGGTAAATTGGTGCATCAACTTCCCGGGGTCGTAACTTTGGGAAGAGAACCATTGTTCCATCGAACCATGTTGCTCCCAAGTTTCCCAAAAAATGTCGTTTAGGGCCTCAAAATGGCTCCAAAAGTTTTGGACTTGAAAAACTGCTAAAAATAGTAAGTTGTGCTACAATTAAGGAAACTGAAAAGTTGAAAGAAACAATGGTGGGGGTCCAAGTGGACTTGGTAGGTGGCCACAAATATCCACCTAGATCATCGCGCACCTCTGTTTCTAGGCGTTGTATGTTGGGGTCCTCCTGCAAGGATGTGAGTACTCCAAAGGCTTGGTCCAACATACTGGTACAGTCCTACACTGCCCGTCCAATTTCTTCCAACACTATTTGAATAGTGCTATCGCGCTGCTCTCTAACTTCCAAAGGAGTGGAAGGTTTTGCCTTCAGCAGCTCAGCGATCTAGAGATTCAGCTCCAGCTACACTCGTGTTGTTTCCTCGCGCGTGTTTCGGACTCCACTTGCCAAAGACTGGATCCACATTTCTGTTGGTAGGTCTGTGGCGATGGACAACTCTGGGACTCACCAGCATGCTTCATCAACTGTCTACACTATCTATTGGTTTTGTGACACCAGTTTGTCACGCTACAGGCTAAGTTGTTCGATGTTGATCTTTTGCTCACTCATCAGCTGAATCGTGCGGCCCTCCCTGGTGCGAAGCTCTACTGTTATGCCATCTTGTAGTTGGTACAGGGTGTCTTGCAGAAGGGCAGCCAAATTAAGGCCAAGTCCCTTGATCCTACCAACTATGACTCTGTTGGTCTCATTCTTGGCTACTAGTGCCCCTTCCAGTAGCACTATGGTATTGACCATCCTTGCGCGTAGCATTTTCTCTTATGCTAATGTGCCTGCCGCGGCGTAGGTGTCTATAGTTCCTTGTTGTGGGGGCCGCACCTGTAGTTCCTGTAGTTGCACCCTTAGGACCGCCAACACAGTCTGCTACTTCGACATTGCTTCTTGGAGCACTTTCTTGGTGACCTCACGAACTGTGTCGCCAATGTCGTAGAGGTCGCCTTTTGTTAACATGATCGGATTGAAGGCAAATTTGGAGGCCTTGACCTTCTTCCATGGACCAGATCTCTCCGTGATGCATGGCCTCTTTAGTTGAGTAGAAGTTATGCCCAAGTTTGTGCCTTCTTATGCAAGGTCTATTTCCTCTGCCTCCTGTCCTGTAGACAATTCTTGGCCCTCCTCTTGCTGCGTTGTTGTGGCCCCTATTGTCTACACTACTACTGCTACTTCAGTGGCCTTTTCTTGCTCTGTGGTTGCCTTTGTTGCCTCGCAGACTGCCCTTACCTCTATTGTCACTTTCTCATTGCACCTCTTTTCGGCCTCATCCTTTCATCTTTGTGTTGTTGTCCTATCTAGCTCTGCCAAATTCGGGGCACGCCACTCGGGAGGCCATGATTCTAACACTAAAAAAATTGCATCATCAATGGCGATGAAGGGGAGCTTGGTCCACTACTGCACTGGATCCTTTCGCACCTTAATGTAGATGTTGTGCATGTCTGCCTTGAAGTGTACAAAGCTTTGCAGACTATTGTAAATTGTGGAGAGTAGGCATGACCTCCTATTAATCCACATCCAGACGCTCACCTCCATGAGCACCTAGAAGATCTTTGTCTCGCAAATTCACTTCGCGTCCTTGGTATCCCAGAGTGATGCATACTTTGCGGCCTCTAGTAAGTCATGTTCAATGCTTGGGAATTGACTACCCTTTGGTAGTTCTCACGCTACTAGTAGAATGGACAAGAGCAACCACGCGTATTGGAAGGTCTTACCCTGCTCCTGGGCTTCCTCGCACTTGGTTAAGAATTCCTCGTAGAGGAACTCGACCCAGTTGAATTGGAACCCCTCTGTGCATTGTTTGGCTAATGCAACTATCAGTGCTAGTACTTCATCGCCACAACATTTTCTCATTACTTTCCCGACCAGGAGTTGGGTAGCTACGCGCACCCCTTTATCTTTGATGCTGCTAATTGTGTAACCCCTCTTTTTCTTTTCAAGCTTATATTTTTTCTTCATGGCTTCCACGAGAGCCAAATCACCGCTTTTTCTTGCAATTGTCACAGGGTCCTTTCCCTTACAGGGAAGCTAAGAAATTCTATGGATGAGATCCGTCATGATGGGAATAGGCTCCTCCACCCATAAGTACCCATTGTGCACTAGGCAAAGCAACTGTCTGATGAAAAAAATAATGGTGGGTGCACAATGAAAGTGTGGAATCCACAACAAACGAAGCAATCCAACCTTCTCAACATTGCGCAGCCATTTTCGCAGCTCTAATGTTGTGACTAGCCCCTCTGTGCTCTACTTCATGAGGCTCTCCGTCTCTAAGTGTGGGAAATTCTTGTTGTTTGCGAGGTCCCAATCTTAAAACATCATTTTGGACACGCGGCCCAAGTGCGAGCCCTCAAACATAATTCCATCATGGAGGAGCGGGGTCTAGAGAGCACTCTTGGTGTCATCCAGATCCTTTGGTATCTTAGTTTTCCCTTTTCGTGGAGGGCTGTACTCAAGCAATTTCGCTACAGAGCGCATTGGATAGATATCCTCTTCCATGTCCTTTACTTCCTCTATCTCATCAACGAGAGCCTGTACGTCCTCCTCCTCATCATCTGTCTCAATGGTGACAACCTTTCCCTTTTCTTCCATTGAGATCTTACCAAACCGCAGATTCCGCGAGGACATGAAGACTAGTCCCCCTGCTTGCTTATCTTTTTTGGCCTCGACGTCTGAGGTGATTTTGGGATTTCTGGCTCATCCCTAGCATCTTTGGGAACATCATGGACTGTTGGGTTATGCACGACTTCATCGGTGATTCTTTCTACAAAGCCCAAACCTCTCTTGGTGGTCGCCATCTTGTTTGAATGGTATGTGGTCGTTCGCGAACTTCGGGCCTCGAATATCACTCAGCGCTGAACACTCTGGGCTCTAATCAACTACTCAAATCTCAAGAACAAGTGATGTCCTGTGGCCAGCCCCTGGAGTTTTATAGCGCCTTATGAATTCAAATTCAACCGTTCCCCCAATTCTGGGCCATTAATGCTTTCTTGGCGGTAGATTGTCCCAAATCTTGCCCTTAATTCGTGTCTTAAATGCCCGCGCCCACTCCCCTTTTCCTTAAATCGGACATCCCGTCATGAACAGTGACATCAACAGTCACTTCCCATCCTATCCGCACAGCAGCACAACCCCCTGTGTGCAAGCATGAACCTTGTGACATGCTACTTCAGCACTCATCTCCCTTATCGCGTAGCTCCCAAATAAACTCTTTTATAGTCTCTCGCTCTCTTTCAACTGCCTGGAGCACTGAGACTGTGCTCCCTATGGCTAGTCAAGTGGTCACACCACTTGTGCGAGACTTCAACTCACCTTCTAGTATAGTCCGTGGAAACTCCTCAATTGCCTTCACAATAGCTGGTGTCGCGCGCTCTACAGTATGTAGTGCACTCCCCTGGTTACTGTGTTTGGTGAGGTGCAGTCATAGCCATGGCAACAGAGTCATAAATGCTCGGTGACAATATTCTAATCTAGTGGTATGATCATCCACATCTTGCCTTGTTATCCTTGGTTTATCGACAAGACATGCTTGCGTGATCTCGTTTTCTAGCCTCTTGATCTAAGCATCCATTAAAATGATTTTCTTCCTCAATCATTCCCAGTCCATTTCGAGTTCGCGAAGTCTAAGGTTCCCTCGCTGAATGGCTTCCTGAATCCTTATGTGTATGACCTCGCATAGCTATGTTATTTCTTCGTCCTGGTCTTCGCGCACTGTCACAATTGGAAGAGCTATTACGTTCAGATTCCTCTTTGTATTCTCTTCATAAATTATGGTCTCTACTATGTTTCGCACCTTTGGAATCATTTCTGTGGTCAAGGTTTTGCACATGGTCCTATAGGCCCATCAAACCGCTGGCACACGTAGGTCCCAATCAATTCATCTCACCTGGTGAACCTTGTTCAATACTTTGCACACCCTATCAAATGCCTCTCAGTGGATAATTGGTAGCACACGTCGCCTTTCCTACTGCTACAGTTTGTTCTGATTCTCTATTCTAGGAGTGGTGTGTGCTTGTGTGGGCTATACAACATATGTCCGTACCCATCAAGAAAGGTAGGCGCGCAAGTTGTTCCACCCCTGCTGACTGGCTCGCATTCTGAGCTGGGGTTTTTCAAAGCTTAGGCGCATCATCCTTCTACATTCATGCTAGTACTCAAAACTTCCTTTATGCATACCCCACCATCGTGCAGGCGTCGTGTGTAGTGCCCACTTCAGCGCATCGAGCTGCTGCTATTCTGGTACTGCGCTTTCAAATTTGCTTAGGAATTCATCCACCACTGTCAACCCATCATAAGTGCAGTGATCTAACCATCATGTTGCAATTAAGCATTGTTGCTTTGTGCAACTGATTCTGCCATCGCTCTACTTCTTCGTTTAAATCTGAAGTGCAAGAGCTTTCACACTCCCATGAAATTCTTCCATCTGTAGTCGGATTCACCCAATCCTATTCTCGCGTAGTTATCTTGTAAATACAATTGAGATCATCATCACTATCATCGTTGTGCATCGGTTCAATGCATCGTGCTCCTTCAGCTAGATCTAGCAGATGTAGATTTTAACCCCGTAAAGAAATTACCTACATACGAATTCTAAAACACATAAAATAAACAATGCGAGAGCATAACACATAAAACACATACACAGAGATTTTCCCCTGGATCCCAAAACTAGGACTACCAGCTTGATTTTTCATTATTGTTCCTTTCAATGTTATAATACATATTTATACATGCCGAAGCATCCAATACAATGGACCGAAAACCATTGTGTCCAATACCATGGACTGAAAACCATCGCATCCAAAAAACATGTGCGAAAATCATTCACAAAACCATAGGTGGGTTCGCCCAACCTAAACAAAAATTTTTGAGGCGCTGCCCCGGACCCCATAAAGTGGGGTTATGGGTACACCTCAAAGCCCCTGTGACCCCCGCCCCTGCTACACAATTGGCGCAATGAAGGGGGTGCTCCGCCCCCCCTCTAACCCCCCAGTTAACTACGTGGGCTAGTCATGGAAAGCATATAACACAATCTAACATTCTCCCACTTGTTGTTTTCTTTCCACAGGGGTCCACAAGAGAGCTTAGTCATTTTTCTAGCCTTGAAATGCCCATTGTTTCTCTACACCAAGAGAACTTCTCAGAGCTCACAGATTTTGTCAATGCATCTACAGTATTCTTCAAAGTGTCCACCTTTACCAACAACACATTTTTCCCTTCTATCATATCCCTCACAAAGTGATACTGAACATCAATGTGCTTTGTCTTTGAATGATATGTAGGGTCCTTTTCCAAGAAAATTGCACTTTGGCTGTCACAGTCTATCCTTATAGCTTCCTGTACTAACGCCATACTTGAACACAATCTCTGGAACCAAACTGCTTCCTTGCATTCATGAGTGGCTGCCATGTATTCTGCCTTTGTAGTTGATAGTGCCACTACAGATTGTTTCTTACTCATCCAACCGATTTCACCTCCAAATAGGTTAAACACATACCCACTTGTAGATCTTCTCTGTCTCATATCTCTAGCCCAGTTTGCATCAACAAAGCCATGAATATCCAACACTCTGTCCAATCCTGGTCTTCCTTGGTAGCACAAACCATAATCACTAGTGCCACACAGATACCTGAAAACCTGCTTCATTGTTGTCCAGTGCTCCTTCCCTGGTTTTGACATAAACCTGCTCAATACTCTCACTGCATGTGGAATGTCTGGTCTAGTACAAACCATTACATACATCAAGCTACCGACTACACTTGCATATGGAACATGGGACATGTCCTTTTCCTCTTCTTGTGTCTTGGGACGCTATTCACCAGATAACCTCATACCTACAGGAATAAGAACCTTCATCGGTTTACTATCCTGCATATTAAACCTCTGCAGTATTGTCTCGACATACTTCTTCTAGTTTAACCAGAGCTTCCTCTTTGTACGATCTCTTTTATTTTCCATGCCCAAAATATAGTTTGCAGCACCAAGATCTTTCATGTCGAATTTGGAGGACAAATGGTTCTTCAAATCCTGGATAATTTCTTTGTCATTTCCAACTAGCAACATATCATCCACATACAAGACCAGATAAATAACACGGTCACCAATTAATTTAAAATACACACGGTGATCTGCTTTGCTTCTGGTGAAGCCAAGTCCCCATATAAATATATCAAATTTCTGATACCAAATCCTTGGTGACTATTTTAACCCATACATAGACTTATTTAACTTGCATACTAGTTCTTTCTTACCCTTCACTGCAAAGCCTTCAGGTTGCTTCATGTAGATTTCCTCTTCCAGATCCTCATGAAGAAATGTTTTTTTTACATCCATCTATTCTACCTCAAAATAAAAAGCAACAAAAACATATAAAAGTAATCTAATAGAAGTTACCTTGGCAATAGGAGAAAAAATATTACCAAAATCAATTCCCGGCACCTGGGAATAACCTTTTGCTACCAACCGAGCTTTGTTTTTCTCCACTTTTCCTTCTACATTTGTCTTCTTTTTGAACACCCATTTTCTGCCAATGGGTTTCCTTCCAGCCGACAACTCCACCAGATCCCAAGCCTCATTTTTGTGAAAATATGCCATTTCATCAACCATGGCCTCCTTCCAGATTTTTCCATCCTCTGAATCCACTACTTCCTTCACAGTTCTAGGATCATCATCAGTAACATACAAAACAAAATTTGAATAGAAAGCAGATGGACTATACCTTTCTGGCTACCTTCTTTCTCGAACTAATCTTCTCACACCCAGAGTTTGTGGCTCTTCATCCTCTGATTCCTCCTCTACTGTAGAGTCTGATTCTTCTTCCTTTAGCTCAAACTCTATCTTTTTAGGTTCCTTTGTTTTGACTTCATGTTTAATAACATCTTTTACCTCTCTGAACACCACATCTCGGCTGTACACAACCTTCCTTGTTACTGGGTTCCAAAGCTTATAACCCTTTAACCATCCTTATACCTAATAAAGATGCACTTTTCAGATTTACTATCCAACTTGGTTCTTTTCTCCTTTGGAACATGTACATAGGCATCACATCCAAATACCCTCAGATGTGAAAGAGAGGGTTTCTTACGAGTCCATACTTCTTGTGGAGTCTTATCCTCCAACGCTGATGAAGGTGATCTGTTGACCAGGTAACATGCTGTCTCCATTGCCTCTGCCTAGAATTCCTGTCCTAACCCGGCACCACTGAGCATGCTTCTTTCCCTTTCTATCAACGTCTTGTTCATTCTTTCTGCGACTCCATTTTGCTGAGGTGTATATGGAGTAGTCTTCTGCCGTGCTATACCACATTTCTTATAGAATTCTTCAAATTCCTTGCTGTAGAATTCTCCGCCGTATCTGTCCTCAGCACCTTTATCTTCTTCTCTGTCTGATTTTCCACCAGAGCCTTAAATTCTCTAAACCTGTCAAAGACTTCAGATTTCTTCTTAAGGAAATATATCCATGTATTCCTTGAGAGTCATCTATAAATGATACATAGTACACAGACTTACCCAGTGATGGAACTTTCATAGGTCCAAACACATCACTGTGCACAAGCTCTAATATTTGTTTCGTCCTCTTACCACCAGAGGGGAACTCACCCGATTCTGCTTCCCATATACACAATTTTCACAGAAATCAAAATCCAGAGAGCTATTACTCATACCTTCTACCATACCTTTACCATGAAGTATTCGAAGGCCTTTCTCTCCAATATGTCCAAGCCTTTGATGCCACAACATGGTCTTCTCTCCAGAGACCACTAGATTTTCTGCTCCATTTTCAGGAACCATAGAACTATTGCACCCGTCAACAACAGTGCTACCTTGCAGCTTGTACAGAGTTTCGATCCGAACTCCCCGCATCAATACCAGTGCTCCTCGAACCATCTTGCAGGTATCCTTCTCGAACACTGTCTTTACACCTGCATCATCCAACTTGCTTACAGAAATCAGATTTCTGGCCAACGCAGGAATATGCAGAACACGCGGAAGGGTTCTAACCTTCCACCTTGCAACTTCAACTTTACTTTTCCGCGACCAATGATTCTAGCCTTCCTATCATCTCCAGAAAGAACATCAAACCAACCATCATATTCTCAAATACTCGCAGAACCACTCTCTATGGGGAGTGAAGTAATGGAAGCACCTGAGTTCAATCAACCCATGCCTCATGATTCTCTATGTGTAACTTGAAGAAGCCAAGTACACATCCCCACCTTCATCTGAGGTGGTTTTCACCTCTGCAGAAGGAGCATCATCAGATCCCTTTCCTTTATCAGGAGCTTTAGATTTACACTCCCTCCTGAAGTGCCCTTCCTTTCCGCATTTCCAGCACACCACCTTTGTAGGTTTTCCTGGAGATTTAGATCTCCCTCTAGATTTAGATCTCCCACTCGATGACTTATTTTGTTTTCTATTCTGCGACCGTCCTCGTACAGACAAGGCATCACCATTCTGGTTGTCCATATTTTTCCGTCTCATCTCCTCCGTCAGCAAGGCTGAGACTATTTCATCAAACTGCAAAGCAGTTGCATTGCTACCTATTGCAATAACCAGACTATTCCACGAGTCTGGTAGAGAACACAACAAACGGATGCACTTATCTTCATCTGAAATTTTAATATCAACAGATAATAACTGACTTACCACAGTATTAAACGCATTCAGATGCTCTCTCACCGAGTCTCCATCTTTCATCCTCAGGTTATACAGCTTTTTCGGCAGGAACAGTTTATTCATCCAGAGACTTAGATTGGTACAAAGTCCCTAACTTGTCCCATAGAGCCTTCGTTGTAGCTTCCCCTGATACATTCAGCAATACTGAAACTGAGACACACAATTGTATTGTGCTCTTTGCCTTCCGATCCAACTTCTTCCATTCTTCATCGATCACTCCCATTGGTTTAGTACCTGGATCTACCGTGATCCAGTGATCTTTATCCACCAACAAATCCTCCATCTTGAGTTTCCACAACTCAAAAGTCTGACCATTGAACTTCTCAATCTCTATCTTTCTAGTGCTCGCCATCTTCTTTCACCACCAGAATCGATCTCGCAAATCTCCCACTGAACAGGGTCTACCACAGGCCCAAGCGAAACCCCTTAGCAACAAAGGCATCCCCTTGAAGCCAAAACAACTCTGATACCAAATGTAGGTTTTAACCCTGTACAGAAATTACCTGCATACGATTTCTAAAACAGAGAAAATAAACAATGAGAGAGCATAACACATAAAACACATATACACAGAGATTTTCCCCTGGATCCCAAAACCGAGACTACCAGCTTGAATTTTCATTATATTCCTTTCAATGTTACAATACATATTTATACATGCTGAAGCATCCAATACCATGGACCGAAAACCATCGCGTCCAAAACCATGGACCAAAAACCATGTGCGAAAAACATGCACAAAACCATAGGTTGGTCTTCCCAACCCAATATAGGGTCCAAAACCAATATTTTTTGAGGGGCTGCCCCGGACCCCATAGAGTGGGGTCACCTGCACCCCTCAAACCCCCTGTGACCCCCCCCACTATGCAATTGACGCAACGAACGGGGGGCTCCGCCCCCCCTCTAACCCCCCAGTTAACTACGTGGGTTAGTCGTGGAAAGAATATAACACAACCCAACATCAAGAAGCTAGGAAGGAGAAGATTGGAACCTCAAACTATTCAATTTATTGGTGGAGCAACAGAGTTGATGACATGGTGTATGCACACGGAAAAATATAACGACCCCCAAAACCCTATTGTCTCTATTCAGATAGGTGATGTCCTTGTCTCCAATGTACTTATAGACCTAGGGGCAACCATTAATGTTATGACCAAGAAAATCATGGATCAACTTGGATTGGTCCATATTCATCATACTCCCACTGTGCTTGAACTGGCGGATAGATCTAAAATCAAGTCGGAAGGGGTGTTAGATGATGTGGTCATTTCCCTAGATTCTTAGGAATATCCTGCATATTTCATTGTGCTTCAGTCAAAGAACCCTATGCGAGGTCATTCCTTGATCTTGGGACAACCATAGCTTGCTACGGCCAATGCTTATATCAGATGTTGTTCTGGTGATATGTATATTTCCCATGGATATTCCAGAAAGAAGGTCACCTTATATCCACCTACTAGATCCATTCAGGAGCTCTGAGACACTTTATGGTTAGAGTACAGTAGTGATGAGAAGCCTAAGCCAATTTCCTTGATACATTAGAATGTTGAGTCCTCATAGGAGGGTGAGATTCAAGACTTCCTAAACAATCTAGACACCATGCCTAATTTCGAGTCATTAAGTCAAATTTTTAGTCTAGATTTTCAGGAAATATATGACTCTCTACCTCCATCACCACCATCACTAGCGACATCTTTGTGTACTATTGAGCCTGATACTACTCTTGTTGAGATGAGTCCAGGTAAATCCTTGTATATCAATTTAGACTTGGATCATTCTCAACAACCGCAGCTTGTGAATTTGTTGTGAAACCATCTTGATGCCTTTGCATGGGTTTATGAAGATATGAAAGGCATCCCTCCTGAAACTTGTACACACCATATCTATATTTAGGATGGAGCCTGACATGTCCAACAACCCCAAATGCGAATGAACCCAACTCTAAGAGACATTGTAAAGGAACACTTGCAAAAACTCTTAGATGCTGATTTTATCTATCCCATTTTTGATAACTTGTGGGTCTCTCCATTAGTATTAGTCCCAAATAAATATGGGAGACGACACATTTTTATATACTATAGAGAATTGAATAAAGCCACTCTCAAAGATTACTTCCCCCTTCCTTTCGTCGATCAGGTATTCGATACCCTTGTTGGTAAGAAGTAATTTTCTTTTTAGACAGCTTTAGCGGATATAACCAGATACAGATAACACCCGAGGATCAAGACAAAACCACTTTTACATGTCTATGGGGTACATTTTCTTACCGAGTACTTTCCTTTGGGCTATGTAATGCCTCGACTAATATTTCAAAGGGCAGTTTTGGCTATTTTTGCTGACCTTGAGTGCGTAGAAATCTATATGGACGATTTCTATGTGTTTGGTGATTCATTTTAGGAAGCCCTCAAGAATCTAGAAAAAATGCTTCTTCGCTGTCAAGAAGCTCATGTCACCTTGAGTGATAAGAAATTTAGATTAATGTGCAAGGTTGGAGTGGCTCCTGGCCATCTTATTTCCGACAAAGGTATCCAGGTTAATCCTACAAAAATAGAAGTCATTTTGAGTCTTCCTATACCCAAAACTCAAAGGGAAGTGAGAGGTTTTCTAGGACATGCAAGCTACTATAGGAGATTCATTGAGAATTTTTCAAGGATAGCTACCCCACTTTTCCAACTTTTGGCTAAAGATAGTGAGTTTTCTTGGTCCACAACTTGCCAACAGTCCTTTGAGACATTGAAAGAAAAATTAGTCCAGGCACCAGTTTTGAGAGGACCAAACTGGTCCCTGCCATTCCATATTTCCTCTAATGCCTCAGATACTGCTATTGGCACAACTTTAGTACAAGAAGAAGACAAACAATCTTATGCTATTTATTTCATTAGTAAAAACTTGTCACCCGCTGAACTCAATTATACGGTTGCTGAGAAAGAGTTTTTAGCTGTAATTTTTTCTATTAATAAATTCAAACATTATATTAGAAGATATGAAGTCTTTGTACATACCGACCATTCCACAATAAGATATTTGATGGATAAACCGTTAACTAGCGGTAGAGTGACTAGGTGGTTGTTATTGTTACAAGAATTTAATATTACTATTGTTGATAGACCAGGAAGATCAAATGTAGTACTAGATTATCTTTCAAGATTAAATAATCCTGGTGAAGAAATTCTTGTTGATGATGATTTTCCCGACGAACATCTGTTTGCTGTGTCAACAAAATCCCCATGGTTTGCTGACACAACTAACTATTTAGTCATCGGAAAATTACCACCTCACTTATCCGCTTGTGAAAAGTGGAATATGATTTAGAAAAGTGCTACATATTCATGGATCCAAGGAGACCTCTTTTACACTGGAGAAGATCTCATTATCCATAGATGTGTAAGAGAGGAAGAAGTGTTTAATATTTTAAAATCTGCCCATGATGAACCTTGTGGGGGTCACTTTGCTGATAAGCACACCGCATACAAAGCATTATGGGCTAGCTATTTTTGGCCTTCTTTGTTCAAAGAGGCCAAACAATATGTCAAGCGGTGTGACAACTGTCAGCGAGTTGGCCAACCTAATCAAACCAATGAAATGCATTTATGTCCTCAGGTTATGATTGAGCCTTTTGAAAAATGGGCCATTGATTTCATAGGACCAATAAATCTAGCGTCATCAAATAAAAAGCGTATTTTCGTTTGTACATATTTTGCTACAAAATGGGTAGAAGCTAAGGTTGTTTCTTTTGCTACTCAAAGAGTTGTTGTTGATTTTCTTTTTACTAAAATGTTTACTAGATTTGGTGTGCCTAGAGAAATTGTTTCTGACAATGGACTGCAGTTTATTTCTAATCTGGTACAGGGTGTGATGGAGTAGTACAAAATACGGCATAGGAAATCTACACCGTATCACCCGCAAGAAAATGGTCAGGTGGAGTCCACGAATAAGGTGATTGAGTCCATCCTCAAAAAGACGGTAAACATGCACAGAAAGGATTGGGCTAACAAATTACTGAAAGCATTATGGGCCTATCAAACCTCTTGGAGAAACAACACAAGACATACACCATATGAGCTGTTGTACAGAAAACAAGTCCTCTTGCCGATAAAATTCTAGATCAAGACTTTCAGGACTGCAGTCTAATTGGGACTAGATCTCTCTGAAGCACAACAACAACGTCTTCTACAATTAAATGAGTTAGATGAATTCTGAAGGGATGCTGTTCAGCAGAACATCTTGGTTCAACAACAATGCAAGAAGTGGCATCACAAGTCCATTCAGAAGAAGCAGTTCTGACCAAGTGATTGGGTACTCCTTTACGATTCGAGATTCAAATATTTTAAAGGAAAATTCCATACACGTTGGATGGGACCCTATGAGGTGGTCAAAGTGTTCGAAAATGGAGTGGTAAAAATCAAAACTATTGATGAACGAAATTTTGTGTTCCTGGTAAACGAGCATAGATTGAAGGTATATTTTCAGGCCCTCACTAAAGGAGATTTTATGCAACAAGTCCAACAACAATTTGAAAAGGAGTTGGTAGGTGGTAACACCAACCTATTGAAGATTTGATTCCTTCTTATCCTTATTGAAAAAATAATAAACGAAAAATAAAAAGGAAAAAAGATGACAAAAATATAAAGCATAAAAAGAATTGTTTTTTCCTGTAATTATGAAAATCAGTTGACTGACATGATTGCAGAAGGATCAACCTGAAAACCAACATGCTAGCAGGAAGATAAAATTTTTAATAAAAAGGGAATGTTACTTGAATTTTAGATATGCTGGCTGCCACCAAGAAGAAGCAGGTTCACGAAACCAAGCACTTACCCAAGTTTGGGGTAAGTAGCATGGACATTTTTATTTCAAGTAAATGATTACTTCCCGCCGCAGTTATTTTTTTCCTGCACCAGGGCAGGAAGATTTCAAGGTAAAAATGTTGTCTTTCTTCTATCTCCCATTTAGAAAATTCCCACTAGTTTCTTCTCTAAAATCCCCAATGAATCACCTTCCTCTTTCTTCTAAGAAACTACCCTTGCCCGATTTCGTAAAATCCCTCATTTCCCTTGATTTTTTTCCACATCCCATTTCGTTTATTCCTCTTGGTGATGTTGTTTCCAGAATCCCTACTGTAATATTCCTTCCCATTCTAAAAGTTTTTACCCCCTTCCCACTTTTTTATTCCCTCATAAATTGATTGCAGAATTTGATGCAGTCAATCCAAAAGGCATGCTCGTGAAACACCAAAGGATGGAGAATAATTTGTTTCTTGTCTATTGAGGAAATTTTTTAAAGTCCAGCTATAGAAGTATGTTCTATCAGATTCTCTATTTGGTAAAAGTCTCTAGTGAAAGCACAACACAGTGGAAGCAGGTTTAGTGCAGGAACACAACTGACTGTGAAAGTAAGTAAAATTCACACAGTCCTGGAGTGCTTTATCAAGGATATTTATGGATTTGTACTTTCCTATACATGTGTACTTATATATTATAGCATTGCACGTTTTAATTGATACTTTGTTTCATTATTTAGTAACCTAGGAAAATATTTAAAGTGCAAGATGTATAGGGTTTTGAAATCTAATCTTTTTAATAAGTACTGAAGTATGTCTTGATTAAATTATGATGCTGACTGTGGGATAGTACTGTTGTCTTATAGCCTATATTCACCCTCATTGAAATAATTCTGCATTTCTTGTCCATTATTACCTTACCCGTAATCTGATCATTGTAACCGTTGCGCCACCACCGCCTACACCTCCATTGCACCCAATCATTATGATTCACTTGTAGCGGGATGACATGAATTTTCACTTGATATGAAGGGCTATTCCATCATAACCAGGTGAGTGGGTCTGAAAAGACGGAGGGCGACGAACCTCCAACATAAAGCTCTTGGCAAACGTTGGAGCCACTCATAGAAATTCTTTCGAGGGTGTGATCAGAAATGGTGAAGTGCAGTTCAAAATGGCACCTGTAAGGAGTGAGCCACTATATTTGCAGGAGATTGAGCAAACCACAGAGTACAAGAACAATCTTGCACTATTGCAAGAATATGGGTTCCTGCCATTCCTCCAAAAGTTTTATGGGTTCAATATGGTTGTGGTACTGGAGTTCGCAAGGACATTCAAAGGAGGCCGAGTCAGGGTCGGATTGTTGAAGTTCAAAGTTACAGAGGAGTCTATTGTGCAAGCCACAAACTTGCCACTTATAGGAGAGCACTGGTTTAAAAAGGAGTGGCTCATGAAGAAATGATGGCACTGGTTCGTGGTTGACAAGAAGATTAAGGTTGACTAGAGGAAGGGAATTCCACAGAGTGCCATGGTCGGGAAGTGGCGAGACCTATTGTTTTTACTGCAAAAGTTCATAACTGGGGAGGGACACTATACATTGGTGTTTGTATATCACTTTTGGTTGTTGCTGCACTTCGAGTTAGGAAAATTGATTAATTTCCCTTACTACTTGCTCGAGAGTCTTAAGAAGATGGCGAAAGGTATTCAGAGTGGAAATGCAAGCCAAGTTGCAATCAAGCTCTACCATCATGGGCTTATCATGATTCTAGTCAAGAAGAAGCTAGAAGAAAAGGGAATAAATTGGGGAGCATTTATGAAAGAATTTCGAGCGAGGGGTGCAGAGAAGCCTGCTAGCACAGGTAAGAAGAGGAAAGTAGAGACATTATCTCCTACCAAGCAGCGAGATGAAAGTACACCAGTGCAAGCAGAGAAGAATACTTTTGAAAATACTCCACCTGTGGCTAAGAAGAGAAAGACTAGAACCTCGGTGAGGAGGAAGACCATCTCCCAAGGGACAAACCAATCAAGCTCTCCGGTCATAATCGACGAATCACCCCAAGTTTCCCCTACAGTTCATAATCTCTCAGTGCTTGCAAATGTAGTAGCACACACTGTGGAAGATGAAAAGAACGTGGAGGATGATGTATTGTTGTCAAATTTTGTCAGCAGATTAAGGAAAAGGAAGATGACACCGAGTACTGGTGAAGTCCAATCAGAGGGTCATGAGGATGAAGAGGAACCACATGTCGAGACCCTTGATAATTTCAGTGAACTAGACATGGAAACCCTCAATGATTTCGAGGAACAGGGTACTGAAGCCCCTACTTTTTTAGAAGGATAGGGTATTGAATCCCTTGCAGTTTTAGAAGGACAGGGTCCCCTGGTGTTGTAGAAGAATAAGGAACTGAGACGCCTACTGATTTGGAAAGACAGGGTGTTGAATCACCTGAGAAACTAGAAGAACAAGGTGTTAAAATCCCTGAGGAAGTGAGTGTACAAGGTACTAAAACCCTTGGCATAAATATTGTGGGGGGCATCAAAACCCTTGGCGACATGAAAACCCCGAGCGTAGAAACCCTCGGCAACGTCATAATGCAGACATTTGACAGCCTTGACCTTGACGACGATGGGACCTGTTTCGAGTTCGTTGCAGAGAAGACATTCACACCTGAAGATATTAGCATGGAACCTTCCATTCTCTACCTCTATAGTCGAATAGTAGATTTGGAGCAACAAGTTCATGACCTGGAGGCTTTGAACTAGGTCATGAAGGAGTAGAGTTGGTAGAAGCAGAGCGAGGTGGAGTTACTTGCAGAGGTAAAAAGGCAGAAGAAAAAAGTAAATGTATGGAAGTATCGGGCCTCCAAATGCTACAAACACCTCAAGAAGGTGACTAAGCAACTGCGAAGAGCCTAAGACAAAAAGCCGAAGATAGTGAAAGCAAGAATAAACATTGAAGTTCAGGATTGAGGAGTTGGCCATTCATTTTTGAGAATTTTTTGCAGAAGGTAAAATGTTGTGTGAGGACACACAACAACTTAGGTATGGGAGGATGTTGGTGTCCCAAATTGCCTGATTTTCTACCCGATTTTAACCTCTGTTTTATCTCAACATAAACTTATCTTTCCTGCACTAGTCCAAGATAACTACCTATTCCTGCACATGCTTTGTATTTTACATTAATATTTATTAAAGTGCTTTATTAATCATTTTTATATGGATTTCATGCATATTATGTACCTCTTGTAACTTATGTTAATTTCCTAGAAGTAATTGATAAACTTAGTATTAATTATGAGTAAGTATGACAGGTGCAGGTAGATTCCTGCACTGTAACAAGGACTTTCCGAGATTTTCGTGAGCCAAATATTTCCACGAGGACAGGTTTGATCCTTGACTCTGAGTTTAGTTGACGATTAATTGAAGAAGGATACCAGTGGCAGGCAATTAGGGAATGCTTTCCAAAGTTAGTCTACGACCAAGCGAGATACATGTTTCATTATAACTGTTGGCCGATTTTGTAATTTCGGTTGTTAGTCTGTTCGGCCAAAAGGCCTGAATAAGAAAATGTCTATAATTAGTGGAAAACGGATAAGGCCGAAAGGATGTATAAGATATATATCATAGGTAGGACTAGCTAGCGAATCATCGACTGAAATTTCATTTTCATGTAATTTGGATATCGCCTCGGCTCTGGGGCTTGACTTGCACTGTTATGTACATTTTCTAAATCAAGTAATACAAGAAATCCACCATGATTTTCATACATAGTGTTTAATTTATATTTGATGCATATTTGAGCACTGAGCCTTTTCATTTCTTAGACGAGAAATGAGCTAGTTAGCTAGGGCCCAACCAACCCAACTCGTTTACCCCTTGTACTTTTGTTATTAAGAAAGAAAGTGTGAATATTTCCTTTTGCAGCTATGTGGTGTGACAGTTCTGATATTTATTTCTGAAATTCTGATTTAAATCTCTTTTATAGTTAAAGTGTGAAATGGATCTGTGGCTTTGGGAGTTAGCTGAGTTTATTTCATTTATGAAATTCCTTTCTCACATTTTCTTTAATCTCAATCCTTGTCCCAATTCACTTTCGCTCGGATTGGGCAGGAAGCACTTTCTTGCACCAGTGCATGTGGTTCCCTGCACTTTGGTTCAGTTCTTCATTTTGCAACAAACATTGAATTACTTTCCTGCATATTATTTCCAGTTATTTTTGCAAGTGAATGAACTGTTAATTTTAGTAATTATCTTCAACATCAAAAGTATATCTCCAGAAGATCTGAGAACAGTTGTGTGAATTTATCATAAACATGTTATACTTACATTTTATGTCTTATGAACAAAGAACATAAACACTTTGAGTGGATCACCAAAGTTAGTTGACACATGCAGATCACTTAGACTATTGTCTTGATTCCTTTGAGTTGCTTCCATTTCATGAAGTTTACTTCCTTTTCAAGATTTAATTAATTAAAGCATTTCTTTTCCACAGATAATTTACTTCAGGATTTCATTTGTAGTTGCAATTCTTTTTCAGCACATCTTTCAGTCCTTTCGAAAGTAATTTGGAAACTGGGTGAAGGAAACTCTGCCTTGGTGCAAGCGCTGGTCTCTTGTCACAGAAACAGAGTGCTCTAAGCCCTAAATCTTAGAGCACCTTCACTAAGACATAAATCTTTAGTAAGGGAGGTTATATATACTTCTACATAGAGACATTGTACCTACACTAGTGAAAGCAGATTGCAACAGTGCAAGAACAGGTTATTTGTGTGGAAGGAAGACTAAGAGGAAAACAGATGTTTGCAAGGGCCCACTTGTCAAACTGTTAGCCATCCATCTGAAGATGAACATAGCATTTCATTCCAACATTTAAGTTTGTTTTAGTTGTGTGAAAACTCCTTTACTTGATTTACTTGCAAATTGTTCTTTTACATTCCAGCTTTAGAGTTGCTTTGGTGTCAATTGCCTTTATGATTGCTTTCTGTCTGCTTTTGCAAGCACTTCCTTTAAGAAGTAGGATTAGGAATAGGAAAAGTTCATACCATTTCTGGCATTGCCTATGCTTCGTCTCTAAGTTTACGAAACCCTCGGGTTGACAATTAAGTGTTGAGGAGTTTGCTTAAGCGCAATTCCTGCACCCAACAATTTGAACTCCTTTTCCTCTAATGGTTTGGTAGTGGATACCTAATAATGTTACCATTCACCTTTATCATTCAAAATTATGGGATGTCAACACCAAATACCCTTTCTATGAGATTTTTCACTATGTTATCATTTCCCTTGTATCAAACATGTTATGGCTGTTCACCTCCTACGTGTATAGAGGGAGAAATGTAGGGAATTTGTTATGCAACCATCTCACAAATAGATATATCAACTTCTTAAAAATTATCCTCTTTGAGTGGTAAATCTCCTTTGAATTACATAAATGAACAATTCTTGGATGATACAAATGACAATAGCTCCTTTGTATATATAGGAGTTTAAGGAGTCAAAATATAATAATGTAAGGGCACAACAATAAAAATAATGAGCTTCTATGGGGCACAACAATAACAATATGGGGGCTACATGGGCACAACAATAACAATAAGGGGGATACACTAACAATAACAATAAAGGGGATACACCAGTATTATAGGGACCCAACATGCCCCTCTCCTTCAAAAATGTGTTTTCCTCAATGCTTGAGTAGTTTTGAATGCTTCTATATAAAATTCTCATCCTCCTGTTGAAGCCCCAAAAATCAGGTCTACAACAAGGGGGATACCCACCCGGTCCGGACCTTGGTTGGCAACTCCTTTTCTGTTTGGTATGGTGGGTCTGACTGGGGATATGGGACTAGTTTCCCAATTTATGTGTGTGCGTGAGATTGATTGATATTTCTGGTCTAACAGTTCCTAATTAAGATGCTCTAATTCTAATTCTAATTTAATGACATGTAATTGTATTCTTAGAAAGTAGAAACATCTAAATCTACACTAACCCGGGGTGTAATCTTTCTGCTATGCGATCTAAAATGATTTCAAATAACAATCGATAATAAAGATCATTCAACTGTTATGAGAAAAGAATTCAATATAGATGAACCACTTCGTATAAAAAGTTAGATGAAACAGTTGTGAAAAACATATCGCATAATAAGCTATTCATACATTAAGCATAAATAAATATCTATCACCATAAAAAGTGCCAAATGATAACTCAGGCATTCATGCATTAATATATAAACAACTGAACTTGAATATCACTTTAACACAAAAGATAGAAACAGTTAAGAGATAGAAGTACCATCTATAACTAGTTCTACTCATGAGCTTCAAGCGATAACGAATTATTTCTTCTTAATCCAACATCCACTAAGAGTACAGAAGTGCAACATCAGTAGCATATATTAAATGCAAAAATCAATAAATCATGTTCCATTCATTCATCAAAGCCTCCTCGGAGGGTGCAAAAGTGCATGTTCTGAGGACAAGTTTTTGATAAATTTCTGGACCCTTCTCTAAATGCATGAGAAGGGTTTAAATACTACTAACTACATCTAAAAATAACTTATTACAAAAATATAGGATACGGTTTAAATCACTGTCCTTTTTCTAGGCAAAGATAAAGCAAAACTATTTCTAAAATTAAATCTAACATCTAACCATTTATGTATTTTCTCCTTAACATCGCAAGCATTCAACATTTTCTTGAGAAGAGTCAGTTGGCCGACTTCAGCCTTAGTTGCCCTGTGAAAACGGAATCAGCAAGAATTGGTGCCATCTTTTCGGTAGAATTGATGATGTTTTTGAGAGTCATACACTGGCTGTTTGGTTTCACTAAATAAGCCCAGTAAGAATCCCAATTCAACTTAGTTAATCTTCTAATTAATTCTGCCTTTTCTTGAGCCTTCTATCTCCAGTCTTCTTGCAGCTGCTGTACCTATATACAAACTTATTTTGAAGATATTTATGACAATTACCATTGTTTTTTGGGATTTAAATTTCATTTTTTACCTTTACTGTTTTTTCCTACAAATTTCTGAGCTTCCAGGAGACTGAGCAATTAGAGGCTTTCCTTTTCAAGAAGTTTTGCCTGGCGATGCACGATAAGAGCTAATCGCGCATTGGAAACTGCCTCCATTTCTCGATCCGGGCATCCTTGGTGCATTTTTTTCCTCTTACGTGCTTTCTTTTAGCGGATGTAAAGTTGAAATTTTGTGAAAATAATGATTCCGTGAGCTCTTGACCTTGAGTCCTAAACTATCTATTTTTAATGTTAGCGCTGTCCAGTACCCATTTAATCATGTCCATGTAGGGGAGAATTTTGGGCCTCGCTGCTATCTGGTGCAAGAATGAACAAGCTAAATCTGCAACTAATGCTTCAGAAGACCTCGATGAGCCTACAGTAGCCGTAAATTCCATTACGTTGGGATTCTCTTCCTCAAGTAGATTATACATGCCTTCCCAAGTGGAAATACCCGCATCTACGTTGCATGCGGTGTCTATGTACAAGGGCGCCATTTCTTTATCTTCAGACATCGGAGCCTTGCCTTTCTTCCCCATAGTTTCCTGTATACTGCTTTGTATATTTCTTTGTTCTTCGTTCCTGCAATTTACAAGTGAGGTGGGAGTAGCGATAAAGAACAGTGACAGGAAAGATTTAAATGCCGAAGACATGCAAAAGTATACCACCTTATGTGAACTGGCCCTTCGATAAACACATAACCATATTTCATTAACCACTGGAAACTAACTCATTAATTAGCATTAAAGTGCATAAGCAGGTCTCATTTTATGGAAAAAGTTTTTCTTGAATAATGAGCCCTAAAAATCTGCGATGGAGCGATTTTGCGATTTGCTTTGCAATATCGCAGATTGCTTCATCGCATTATCGCAAGATCGCAATATCGCAATATCACTCTGTTATTCTTTCGTAAGATCGCTTTGCCGCTCTATCACAATATCGCATGTTCGCAATATTGCGTAATTGTGGTATGTACCCATTTTGTGTTGATGTATTTCTTGCGAGGTGCGATTTTGCGATATGCGCCATCGCATATCGGCATTTTCTCCGGTTTTCCAACATAAGTGCGTTTTAAGGCATGAGATGTGATATTTCTTAAGGAGTGATTTTATCTTTCCTCATCATGAAACTTAAGCTTTTTAGGTTTTTTAAGGTTATTTTCTTAAATTTATGATGGTAAGTTTTATTTAAAAGAAAATAGAAGTACTAATTCATTTTTAAAATTTTTTGACTAAGGGTCCCCACTTATTTAGTATTAGTAATAACACTAAATAAAAAGGGGGGTTGTTGGTGGCCACAACAATTGGCGATTCACTTGGAAGAGCCAGTTATCTCTGTCTTTCTTTTGAATTTTCTAAACTTCCAAAACAATTTTTTTTCTAGAAAATTAAACTTTAATATAAAAAGATAAAGTACATTATGCTTTAACCTGTCAATGATATTTTGTTTCTTCTATTTTCAACTTTGATTATTTGCTCCCTCAAGCTAGTCCTTGTATCTACATCAGTCATTACTTGGTTTATAAAGATAAAACAACGTCTTCTCTGTAAATCAGTTTTAAATATGCTCATTTGTCATAGGTAGAGCCTCTGCTGCTAGCAGGCGTTCATAGCCTCGACAGGGTTACCTATTACCTAGCAATGATCCTGTATCCTACTTAGAGAAACATACAATTTTCAAAGAGGAATCCATATGTACACTTATTGCTTTCATTTTCTTTTTTTACCCTTAAAGAACAATGTCTTGGTTTGATAGCCAATTTATGACACAGTCATTCACTTGATTTATAACTTTGCTGAACAAGCTGGCTTGTGATGAGATCCCTTGCCTTTTGATTTCAACAATATTGAGTCATTGCCTTGTTGTGGTATGCAGTATTGGCAAAGTCAACAAGTTATAATATCTGTGATTATGATAACCCATCTCATGATGAGACCTCTCACTCTTTAAGATAAAGTGTATCCTTGGATTGTTTCTCTGAAAGTTGTAATTTCCTAAGTAGGGAGGAAGTCATTGTTTCCTTAAGATAGCTCTGGATGACAATAGTAGAGTTTTTTGGACAGAGCTGCTCTACAGAGAATCTTTGTTTTGTTATTGATACCTTTCATTGCACTGATATAAAACAGTTTCTCACTAGAGGTCGTTTTCATCAAATTTTATGAAGTTGAAACTAGTATCGTTTCTAGGCTAGAGTCTTTAACTGTATCTTTCAATAATAAAGATCAATTTTCTAAAATATTTGCTATTTATACAAGCAAAAAATCAAAATCTGAAAGAGAATTGGTGTCTTTTTCGTAAATCCCTAATGTAACCATTCACAATTGGTTTTATTATGAAAATTAAAACTAATTTACAAAATAGAAGAATAATCTTCTAAGGAAAATATTTCTTAAGGATGTGTCCATTAACAGGTAAAGAATCTCTTTTTCCTGTTAAATCCTGCAACATAAAAGTGGACGGATCTATGACTTCTATGATTTGGAAAGGGCCAAGCCACATTTGTGAAATTTTGTATGTTTCCCCTTTTCCTCATGGGCCTTGTCCCATTTTAAAACTAGATCTCCCATCTGAAAACCTTTTCTGGTTATCATGTTTGAATCAAAAGAGGATTTCAGTAATTCTTGGTGATGAGTGTGAGTTCTTTTGGCCTGTTCTCGTTGTTCTTCCAACTTAATTATTTCCATTTGCCTTAGCTATAAGGAGGAAGTTGGTACTTCATCAATATATTGAACTAAAGACAGAGAAGGAATTGCTAAATGAGTCGGAAGAACCACTTCTTTTCCATAAACTAAATTGAATGGAGAAGTGCCAATGGAGGATTTTTGCGTTATTCGATTTGCCCATAAAGCATATATTAAAGACTTATGCCAATTTTTATGATTTTGGTCAACTGTTCATTTGATAATTCTGATTAGGTTTTCATTTGTAGATTCAGCTAACCCATTCCCCTGTGGGTAGTAATTGGAAAAATATTTAAGTTTGAAACCTCTTTTGAGTGCAAATTCAGTCATTGCGTTTCTAGAAAAGTATGATGCATTATCAAACATTTAAAGCGGAAGGCAACCCAAACCTGGTGATTATAAATTGATCTATGAACTCAATGATATGTTCAGAATTAGCCGTCTTGAGAGGAACTACTTCTACCCATTTAGTAAAGTAATCTATTGTTGTAAAGATATATCTATGCTGTTTAGAAGAGTGAGGAACGATCTCACCTATTATGTCCAATCCCCACTGATCAAAAGGTTGTTCAATGTTGACTGGCTGTAGTGGCAAGATGGTTTCTTTTTGTCTCCCAGCAGCGTTTTGGCAGACTTGACACTTCCTCATGTAATTGTGCGAGTCTTTGAATAATGTGGGCTAGTAATAGCCTGCGCGTAAGATTTTATGTGCAGTAGCATCTCCAGCATAGTGTCTGCCTACTGGCCCATCATGGAGTTCTTGCAAAACTTTTTTAGCTTCAAATTCCTCAAGACATCTAAGGAGAATATAATCATAATTTATTCTAAAAAGAACATCGTTCAGGAGCTGATATTGTTTGGCTTTCAACCTTAGAGCTTTTTTCTTGGTATGATCGAGGTGTGAAGGAGCATATCCATTCTTTATATAATAAATGATATCGGCATATAATGACTCATTATCGTTTAGGCTTACCTCATACATTTGAATGTTTGCAGTTGGAATTTCAGATATAAGCGATGCTCCGGCCAACATTTTGCAAAAGCCTTGACCTTTTACAATACTTGCTGGTTTGATTTCTACATCATATTCCTGTAAGGCAGTAACCCAATTGGCTCTTTTCTCACCCACTTCTCTTTGTACTAAAAGATTTCTTACCACTAGAAACGGTACAATGATTTTTGTATGGGTTTTGAGTAGAAAGGGTCTGAAATATTTGATTGCTTTGAAAACAGCATAAGCTTGTTTCTCCACATCTGAATAATTTAATTCAGCCCCCTGTAAATTTGAACTGAAGAAAGCAATCGGGGCTTCTGCCTTATCTTGATTTGCTTGAGTAAGTATCACCGTGTATGATCTGTCAGATGCAAATGTATATAAAATAAAAGGATCTGAAAAATTTGGAGTTGCTAAAGATGGAGCATTCACAATTGCTTGCTTGATCAGATTGAATGCCTCATATTCATCTTGGCCCCATTTGAAGTTTGAGTTCTTTTTTATCATTGCTTGTAAAAGAGACACGATTCTTGAAAAATTTGGAACAAATCTCTTTACAAAGTTTATTTGACCAAGGAAAGATTGCATGGATTTTTTGTTGTGAGGTAGAGATATTTTGGAAATCTCCTTGATTCTGTCAAGATCAATGTGACTTCCATATTTTGACACTATGAATCCTAGAAGTTTTCCTTCACTTAATGCGAAAAAGGACTTTTTCGGGTTAAGTGAAATTCCATACTTCAGAAAACGTTGGAAGATTTGTTTTAAATCTCTAATATGGTTGCTTCGTTTCTTGGAATAGACAGTTATATCATCCAAATAGATTACCACAGATTTATTAGTTAAACCTTTGAATGCGATGTCCATGGCTCTCTGAAATGTGGCACCAACATTGATCAGGCCAAAAGGCATTTTTTGATATGCGTAGGTGCCCCATTTGGTTCTGAATGTGGTTTTTAATTGATCATCAGGATGTACCAACACTTGATTGTATCCTGAGAATCCATCCAAAAAGGACATTAATTTTGACCCAGTGACTGCCTGCAATATTTGTTCCGTAGGAGGCAAAGGAAAATTATCCTTTTGGCAGGCTTTATTAAGATTTCGAAAGTCAATACAGATTCTAATATCTCTGTTTTTCTTTCTAACGGGAACCATATTTGAAACCCATTTGGAATGTCGAACGAGAAAGATTATTTTGGCTTTCAATAGCTTGTTGAGTTCAGATTT
This sequence comes from Pinus taeda, assembly GCA_000404065.3. Classification (NCBI taxonomy): domain Eukaryota; kingdom Viridiplantae; phylum Streptophyta; class Pinopsida; order Pinales; family Pinaceae; genus Pinus; species Pinus taeda. The sequence goes on from APFE030041864.1 coordinate 46,872, forward strand.
AATCTGGTTTTCTAGATTGGGATGGATTTTTCTCAACTTCTGTTGGAACGGTTTTTCATTGTCTATCATTGGATGTTGGATGATGGAAGTGTCATACGTTTTAAGTTCATCATAGTTCCAAGCAAAAACATTTTTGTATTGTCTCAAAAGACAAATATATGCTAATTTTTCTTCAGGAGCTAGGCCAAGGCCTAGATTGATGTTCTGTGGTTTGGTATCAGTTCCTAGATTTATTAATTTGTAGTTCAAAGTTGAACTTTGGAGTTTTGAATTGGTAGATCTTTTAAACCGATCTTTCAAATCATAAAGGTCTTCTAACTTGACTACCAACTTAGGTATAGCATTGTTAGTGCTATCTTGTTGCAATTGTCGGTCATGTTGGTTTTTGTCAATTATTTGATTGGTGTAGGATCCTTCAGATGTGAGAAAACTCATGATGTCAGGATTGTTGTTGAAAATTCTCCAATTTGTAATGTTATCAGGAATAGAAGGTCTAAAGATTAATTCTATTGAGAATCTATCAGGGCTAAAATCTTCTGAAGGGATAAGTTTGGAAGCTACGTTAGCTAAAAGGTCTGCACTTGCATTCTAGAGTCTAGGAATTGATGAAATATTAAATGCTATAAAGTGTTCAGTCAGATCTTGAACTAAAGATTGGTAATGTTTTAAATGACCTGATAAACAATGTATAGTATTACGTACCTGTCTAATTACAATTTCAGAATCTCCGAAAACTTGAAGGTATTTGACGTCTAATTCGATTGCTTTGTACAACCCTTGGACTAAAGCCTCATATTCTGCGGTATTGTTGGTGCAATCAAATTCGAGTCTGCAAGTTAACATAGTTTTATCTCCTTCTAGACTAACTAGCACGCATCCTGCTCCTGCTCCTTCGTTAGATTTAGAACCATCAAAAAATAATTTCCAAAATGAAGATTTATTTACAAGATTATCTAAAAAATTGATACATTTAGAACTATCTGTTTGAGAAAAAATTTCGACTTGAGATAAAACAGAATGTTCTAAGTAAGGTGATGTGTGAGCATTAAAATTTCCTAGGAAAGAATCTACTGAATAATTTCCAATAGTGTTGTTGTTATATGCTAGTGGTTCATTTTCCCCCTGGAGTTCTATTACTATGTATTTCTGATGTCATTCTCATTCAACTTTTATTTGATTTGGTTTACCATTGTAGGGCAGCCACATGTGCGACCAATCAGTTGTGAAGTATCCATGGAGTTTTTCTGACCAATCCCTGCTAAGAATTAAGCCATAAAATTTTGGAATATCAGTAACTAAAATGTCGATAACTTGACATACCTTTGGGTTGGATGACAACCTTATGGTAACCTGATTCAATTTGCCAATTACCTCGACTTGTGATCGATCTAACTGGACTATGTGCACAATGGACTTCTGTGGTTGAACGTTCAATTTTGTACATATTGACTTCGATAAAATATTCGATGAAGCTCCAGAATCCACTAAACAATTATGCACATTTTTATTAAAAATTTCATAAGTAAGAAGAAAGGGGGGAGTATGAGATCTTGATCTACCTCCAATTAATACAATGTCATTTGGATCAACCTTGTTAATCGCATTAGTCAGAGGTCTTCCCATGTCATTGGAAGCTTGAGAAATTACAGCGGCAGGCAAAGGTGCAACTGGCATAGCATGTAATTCTTTCAAAATTATCTTTTGCTGGTGTTTTAACTTGCTCAATTCGTAAAGAATGATGTTGGCCCGAGTCTTTTTCATATCTTCTATAATATTGTACTCCATTTCATCCGAAACGATCAGCGTTTTAGATGGAGTAGAGGAATCTGTTTGGACTGGGCTGGTTTGAGTTGCTTTAGTTGTTGTCTTCTTGGGTGCGATTTTATCCTTCGTTGCCGAGCTTGCGCTCTTTGGCTTAGGGGTAGTTTGGGGGGGATCAAGTTGATTTCTGCTTCGTGTACTAACCGGGAATGCTTCTTGATCCTCTTCTTGTGGGAGGATGAAATCCAACATTCCTTGTAACTCTACAACTTCTTCTTCATCGGTTTGCTCTTGAGTAGTGATCTCCTCTTCTTCTTCTTCAGATTTAGCGTTTGTAATAACATTGGGGGGCTTTGAATCATTTGAGGGATTTCCTTTAAAAGCTCTGTGTGGCTTCTTTGAAGAAGTTTATGCCAGTTTTCTTTTTATGTCGACCATCTCGTTAGACATGGTATTCAAAACTTTTTGTAATCCTTCTAAATCAAAAGGATCTTTCGATTGCTTTTCCTTGGGATCTTCTTTGAATGTTACCTTCTTAGACTTTCGTTCTTCGATCGTCGTCTTCTTTTCCAGGGATATAATCTGTTTCTCTACAGCTATTGCTTCTTTCATGTTTTCAGCCAAAGTTGTCTTATTAGCCCTATCCACGAAGATTTCTATATTTAATGGTAATGCAGTAATGTACCATTCACTTCGCACTTCTTCGTTGGGCTTGGAAGCGGTAGGAATTTTGTTTAATAGTTTATTGAAATGAGAATTGAAGTCTTTGATAGGTTCTTTTGATTGGGCCCTGAGGTTTGATAGGTCACTAATCAACGTCGCAGTAGACCTATCATCACCAAACTTAATGAGGAATTGCTCCTCGAAGATGTCCCAACTAGTAATAGATCCAGATGGTAGTGAAAAATACCATGATCCGGCTGTTCCTTGAAGGGTATACGGAAAAAGTCGAATGATAGCATCTTCGTTGGTAACTCCATTAAGATTTATGGATAGCATAAAGTTATTGATATGCTTTTCCTCTAGCATGCCTTCTTCAAGATTGAATTTAGGCAACCATTTTACAAGATGGGCTGGCAGCTGACTCAAGGGCGTAGGCATTAAGATTTCCCCTGGATTGTTCCATGGAGATTGAGCCATCACTGATTTACTAATGGAAGGAAGTGGAGAAGATGATCCATGAGGATATAATAACTCCTGATGATTGAGAAGGGGATGTAGAAGTACCAGTAGGTTGGTGGACAATGATCTGGAGTGGCGGAGTGGATGGTTGACTTCGCGGTGAGGAAGTTGAGATGGATGATGATGGTGAAAGAGTCTCGCTATCAGACCCTTTAGGTGATTTCCTTGCTCTCTTCCTAGTGGGTAGAGGTAATTCAGTTGGCTGAACACCAAACTTTTCACTCTTTAATCTGGTTAAGGGATGAGCAGGGTTATATTGTGAAGTCACGTTGCCTTGAGATTTATCAAATCTTTGAGGAGATATAGAAAATTGCTGAAGTTTGTGAATCAGGGATTCGACTTCAAGTGGTTCAATAGTAGATTGAATGTCAGGTATTGTAGCAGTGACTGTTGATCCTACGACTTTTGGTGGTGGATTTAAAGCTTCTAAATGTAATGGAGAAGTTGGGGGAGATGGAGAGGACGATTTACTCTCAGAATGGTATTTAGATTTGGACATACTTGTCATTCATAGTTTGAGGCCCTCCTTCTAGCACCAAATATGTTGAAGCCCCGAAAATTGGGTCAACAACAAGGGGGATACCTGCCCAGTCCAGACCTTGGTTGGCAACTCCTTTTCCGTTTGGTATAGCGGATCTGACTGGGGATAATGGGACCAGTTTCCCAATTTGTGTGTGTGTGTAAGATTAATTGATATTCCTGGCTTTAAAATATTGTAATTGAGGTGATCTATTTCTAATTCTAATCATGACATGTAATTGTATTCTAAAAAAGCAACATCATCTAAATCTATACTAACCCGGGGTATGATTCTTCTGTTATGTGATCTAAAATGATTTCAGATAACAATTGGTAATAAAGATCATTCAATTGTTATAAGAAAAGAATTCAATATAGGTGAACCACTTCGCACAAAAAGTTAGGCGAAACAGTTGCGAAAAACATATCGCATAATAAGCTGTTCATATATCAAGCATAAATAAATAGCTATCACTGTACAAAAGTGCAAAGTGATAACTCAGGCATTCAAGCATTAACATATAAATAACTGAATTTAAATATCACTTTAACACAGGAAATAGAAACAGTTAATAGATAAAAGTACCATTTATAACTAGTTCTACTCATGAGCTTCAAGCAACAGCGATTTATCTCTTCTTAATCCAACATCAACTAAGAGTACAGAAGTGCAACATCAGTAGCAAATATCAGATGCAAAAATCGTTAAATCATGTTCCATTCATTCACCAAAACCTCCTCGGAGGGTGCAAAAGTGCATGCTCTGAGGACAAGATTTTGATAAATTTCTGGACCCTTCTCTAAATGCATGACAAGGGTTTAAATACTACTAACTATGTCTCAAAATAACTTATTTACAAAAATTTAGGATACGGTTTAAATGACCGTCCTTTTTCTAGGGAAAATAAAATAAAACTATTTCTAAAATTAAATCTAAAACTAACCATGTCTATATTTTCTCCTTAATGTCGCAAGCATTCAACATTTGCTTGAGAAGAGTCAGTTGGCTGACTTCAGCCTTTAAATGTGCTGCAAAAATGGAATCAGAAAGAGCTGGCACCATCTTTTCAGTACTTGGCTTACAGGAGACTGAGCAATTAGAGGTTTTTCATTTCAAGAAGTTTTACCCAGCAATGCGCGATTAGCGCTAGGGGCTAATCACACATCGAAATATACCTTTGTTTCTTAATCCGGGCTTCCTTAGTACGATTTTCGCCTCTTGCGTGTTTTCTTGTAGCTGATGTAAAGTTGAAATTTTGTGAAAATAATGATTTCGAGACCTCTTGACCTTGAGCCCTAAACTGCCTGTCTTTGATGTCAGCGCTGTCTAGTATTCCTTTAACCATTTCTGTGTAGGGGAGAATTTTGCGCCTTGCCGCTCTCCGGTGCAGGAATGAACAAGCTAACTCTGCAACTGATGCTTTAGATGACCTTGATGAGTCTGTAGTAGCCATAAATCCCATTACTTTAGGATTTATTTCCTCAAGTAGATTATGTATGCCTTCCTAGGTGAAAATACCCGCATTTCTGTTGCATTCTATGTCTTTGTGCAAGGGTGCCTTTTCTCTATCTTCAGATATCAAAGCCTCACCTATTTTCACCATATCTTCCTGTACACTTCTTTATATAACCTTTTGTCCTTCGTTCCTGCAGTTTGCAAGTGAGGTGAGAGTAATGATAATAAATAACGACGGGAATGCTTTGACTTCCGAAGACATTTAAAAATATGCCACCTTATGTGAACTGGCTTTTTGATAAACTCAAAATTATATTTCATTAACAACTGGAAACTACTTCATTAATGAGAATTAAAGAACATAACCAGTCTCATTTAATGGAAACACCTTTCCTTGAATAATGAACCAGAAAAATTTGCGATGAGACGATTTTGCGATTTTCTTTGTAATATCGCAGATCGCCGCATCGCATAATCGCAATATCACAAGATCGTTCTGTCGTCCTATCGTAAGATCATTTTGTCGCATTATTGCAATTTTGCAGTATCGCATGGTCGCAACATCGCATAATCGCAATATCGCATAAACGCAATATCACATAATCGCAATATCGCAAAATCGCAATATCGCATGTTTTGTGTTAAGCAGTTTCTTGCGAGGCACGATTTTGCGATATGCGCTATCGCATATCGGCGTTTTCTGCGGTTTTTTATTATAAGTGATCTTCTAAGAACTACGATGCGATATATGTTTATCCTTATGCAAATTCGCATCGCATTCTCGTGATTTTAGAGTTTAGCTTGTAAGTAGGCATGCTGTTATCTTTTCTGCAATACAATATCCTTTAAGGAGTGATTTTGTCTTCCCTCATCACAAAACTTAAGTTTTTTTAGATATTTTCAAAGGTATTTTCTTAAGTTTATGATGGTAAGTTTTATTGAAAAGGAAATACGATCACTAATTGATTTTTTTAAATTTTAGCTAGGGGTCCCCATTTATTTAGTATTAGTCACAACACTAAATAAAAGGGGGGTTGTTGGTGGCCACAACAGGTTGCAGTGCCTAAATATGTCTATAACACTATGGAAGACCTCAAAAAACACTATTTAGGGGTCAAAACAGTGCTAGAAGTTCAAGACTCGAAAAAATGCTAAAAATAGTAATTGGTGCTACAATCAAGGAAACTTATGAAACCGACTCAGGGTATAGGTGGAATAGGCTAGTGGACACCAATATCCACCTAGATCAATCATCCGCCCTTAGGAAGAAATGACCTGATTGCGTGAAGAGCCTTCACGAGGTGAGAAAATGTTTTTTGAACCTGGTCCCTAGTGAGCCACTTGCTCTGGTGAAAGAGTTGTCTTGCTTTCACAACTCGATATAGCTAGATCCTCTGCTAGTAATTGTTCTTGATCTGTGTGTTCATGATCCTACCAATTTTGGCATGTTCGATATAACTTGGGTTGAGCTCTTTTGGTGTCAGCTGCTCAGTAATGTTAGAAGTGTCCAACAATGGGGGAAAGTATGGCTGCAGCTGGTCCACATTGAATGCTAGGTGTTAGCCAAGGGATGGTTCAATACTAAGCTCAAAATAATTTTCCCCTATAGCGATAGTGATGGTGTAAGTACCATATTAGAGAATATGAATCATGTAGTGGGGCCCAATGAGGTGCTCCTTCTACAAATGTAACCAAACCGTCTCGCCCACCTAAAACTTGTGTGGCACCCGATGTTGATCATGATTCTTCTTGTACATTACATTTTCTCTATCCAATATGTCAAGGACCTATTAGTAGATGTGTTGAATGCACTCAATTAAGTTGTTAGCCCTGCCAGCTTCAGACTAGACATGAGTCGAATATGCTTTAGTAGCCGCAAATGCTATGGTGACATCAATGACACATAGTGGTTGGAATCCCAGTCCCACCTCAAAGGGGCTATAGCCAATTGAGCTATGGAGAAACCTGTTGTAGCTTTGGTGGACATAAGGGAGGATCTCATCCCATGTGTGTGGGTGCTTCGAGTTGTACATGCATAGGATGTGCACGATCACCATGTTGATGACCTCTCTTTGGCCATCATTTTGGGGGTGAAAGGTCATGGACTTAGTGAGCTTGGTATCCAAAAACATCTAGAGGATTGACTAGAATGCACTTAGGAACTAGCTATCCTGATCTAAGATAATGTAATATGGGATCCCAAAGTGTACCCTTACTCATTCAAACAATATTTTGGAAGTGGCTTCTACTGAGATACTCTTCTTGTAGGCTGCTAGAATGGTTGTCTTAGAGAATCTGTCGACGACCATGAAAACATAGTCATTTCCATGCTTGGTAGAAGGAAGACCCGACATGTAATATATGCATATTTATTCCTAGGGTTCGCTAGGAGTTGGTAGAGGAGTATATAGGCCTTACTTCTTTATTGTAGGTTTGGAAATGGTACAGGTATTGTAGGATATGATGTACTGCCCAACATCTTGTCGAAGGTTTGGCCAATAAAAATACTTCTGCAGTACTTCCATTATATTTTCTACCCCAAAATGTCTAGCAACTCAACTATAGTGCAACTCCCAAATCATCTTGTCATGCTCACTTGAACGTACATGAAGCTATTTGAGGTGGCATAATATCACGTTCTAAAGGTGAAATTATAGAACTTGTTTACCTTCTAGGAGCATCTGGTATGTGTTTCCAAATTTTGGATCACTCTTGTAAAGATGTGTCCTTTCCGAAGCCTCGTGTCCAAAAGAGTCGAGCACAGTAGTAATTGCCATGAATGATAGTCGGTTGAGGTAGTCTACAACATTATTGGTGTTTCCCTTATTGCACTTAATTTTAAAAGGGAACTATTGCAAGAAAGTGGACCATTTCTAATGGTGATCATTCTACAAATTTCCTTGTTTCTGTATGAACTATAGGGGTCAATGGTCTGTGTGGATGACCATTTCCTTCCCCATAATGTAATGCTTCCATTGTCGGCACTCCTATGCAATGGAATACATCTCCTTGTCATAGGTAGGATACTTTCGGACTATGTCTGAAAGTGTCGCGCTGTGATATGCCACTAGATTCCTCTGCTGGGTAAGAACTGCACCAATAGCATAATCAAAGGCATCTGTCTCAATCTCAAATGGTTATTTTAAGTCTGATAATGTGAGCACTAGTGCAGAGCAGAGGCGATGCTTCAACTCAACAAACACTTTTGTTAGTGTGAAATTCCTTGAAAGGTGTACCAAAAACATTTCATTTAAGTCACTAGGTGACACGTGTCCCTAACAACAATTAGTGGCTTCTTACACTTCAAATCTGTAATAAAACTGTTAGGATATTTTGACACATAGGAATAGTTAAGTATAACTTGCTCTAGTATAGAGTTAGCTAAAGTGTGTTTCTTTACTATGTACATTTGTAACTTACAATCCGACGGTCACGATATGTAGTGATCCGACAGTTCATTCTCTCCTCGGTATTACCGACACTTGATCCATGGCTTGACACCCAATTGGTCCATGAATTCTATTTAAAGCACATGGAGGGTCATTTGTAGGTTAACCGTTCACGAGAGAAGCTTATGTAAATTTTCATTCTTTTATTAATAAATTTCCTGAAGTGGCTGCGCTGGCTCAGGCCGTGGACTGTTTCCCTCTTTGAGGGTTTTAACCACGTCAAAATACTGGTGTATTGATCTATGATCTGTTTGTGAGCGGTGTCCTTTTGGTGTTCTGTCTGAGGAACTTACCCTGCAAATTCCTACAATAGAGTTTGTTACAAGGTTGTTTATGTAGTTGAAGTGATTGTCTTAAGATACTCAGTTTTCTTAGGATATTTATCAGCTACCTGTTCTCTTTCCTTTGCTTCCCTATATTACTCACTTAGCCATGCAATTTATGCTTGCCACAACTTCCCAAATGCATGAAAGTTAAAGAGGAACACAATCATTTCAAAACTCCTTCAGAAGCCAACCCACCACTCAAAAAACCCTTTTAAATTTTGAAATGAAATCATGATGTGTAAGGCTTACTCCTTTTGCAGTTTAGGAGTGATGCCTTATGCTAACACTTCCTTTTCTCCTCATTCCTCTCATTCTCATCATTCACATAATCATCATAAAAATGATTCTAAAAATCCATTATTAAAGTTAGATGTGAAATTTGGTTTTCCCATGTTTAATAGATAAGTTAATGTAGAGAAACGAGATAATTGGATGAGATAGATCAAAGTGTATTTCCATATACAACAAATTGAAGAGGATGAAGTAAATATTTAGTTGGAATCTCCTCGACTAGTAGTAAAAGATCTTGTATGGTGAGAGAGAAAAATTCAAAAAGGTAGTCAGCATAATGGTAAACTCCTTTCTTCATGGTCTTATTTCGTTTCTATACTAAGAGGGAAATTTTATCCATTGGGTTACTAGCAAAAAGCCATGATGGAATGGAAAAACATGAGACAAGAAAAAGGTCAGAATTTTCAAAGTTTTACAGAGAAGTTTAGGAACTAAGCATTGGCATTGAATATTCCTCTAGACTTGCCATAAACTTTGATGAAATGTATTAGCACTTTACACATTTATCTTCATCATTCATTGTTGTTGTTTGATCCCACTAGTCTATACAAAACTAGTGTGAAATACATCCATCTTGAAAGTAGGGGAAAACATAGACAAGAATATCATCCAAAGAAGCCTTCATCCAAGCCTCGGAACAATAAGTTCAAAGGGAAAGGAAATTGCAAGAAGATAGAAACATTAAAGAAAGAATAAGGGAAACCCTCTTAAACTTATTGCAAGAAAAAAGGGCACGATGAGGAATTTTGTTAAACACTACATCCAAAATTGAAGCCTAAGAAGTTTGGTGGAAAAGGGAAGCATAAGAAATTTGCTACAGCACAATAAAACTTTGGTTCTGATTACAGTGACCAGAAGGAAATCACAGTCATTTGGGTACACGGTAAAGTTTCCTTTCATGCTAGTTAAAATTTTTAAAGTAAAGCTTAAGTTGATGAAAGAGAAAGAAGTGAATTGTTTCACATAAGAGTCATATCTAAGTAGAAAAAAATAGATACACTATTTGATCTAGGTTCTCAAGTTAATTTGATCTCAGAATCAATTATTAAGAAGTTAGTTTTGGAAACAAGATGACATCCAAAACACTATCCTCTTGGTTGGGTGTGTGAAAATCCAAAACTCAAAGTTACCAACTAATGTAGGGTCAAATTTTCCATTTTCTTCAATGCTAATAGATGAGGTTGATTTAGATGTTGTCCCTATTGACATTTGTGGCATTATCTTGGGAACCCCATACTTGTATGGAAGGAAAGCGGTCTTTCTAGGCATGAGAATAGGTACTATCTCACCAAATATGGGGTCGAATAGATTTTCAAAGATTACCGCATGAAAATCAGTTCAACCCTTGTTAGTGTAGACTAGAAGTGTATGCTCCCGGTTGTGACAACAAAAGATGTTGAATCATTTGATGCTTTCAAAGGTTGTAATCCTTCTCACACAAAAAGAAATGTTTGATATTGTCTCTAACTATGATGATATTTTTTTAGGAACCAATTGGATTTCCTCCCAAAACAAAAATTCAACATGATATTTGTCTTTAGCAAGATTCACCTCTACCAAATGTGAGCATGTATAGGATGTCAGTTGTGGAAATGGTAGAAATCAAGAAATAGGTGCAAGACTTGTTGGACCAAGTAGTAATCAACCTAGCTTATCCTTATGTGGTTCATTGATTGTGTTGGTGCCAAGGAAGGATGGAACATGGAGAATGTGTGTGGATTATTGGGATCTCAACAAGATCATAGTGAAAAACTAGTATCCTTTCCCTCATATATATTATTTTCTTTATCAATAGAAGAATGTTGTTTATTTCACTAAGTTGAACTTGTGCAATGGTTACTATCAAATCATAGTTGTAGAGAATAATATATGGAAAAATACCTTTAAAACCAAGTAAGGACTATAATTCGAGTGGTTGGTAATGCCATTTGGGCTTTGCAATGCCCCAGCTACATTCATGAGGGTAATGAATGATGTATTTCAACCACTCTTACATGTGTTTGTTCTTGTATACCTAAATGATATAATTGTCTTTAGAAAAACCTAGGAGGATCATGTAAAATATATCGAACAATTATTGGATATTTTGAAAAAGGAGAAATTAGATGTGAAATTATCCAAATGTGAATTTGAAAACACTTATTTGGCATACCTGGGTCATATTGTTGGAGGTAAACTAAATATTGATTCTTATAAATTTGGTGTAATTATCAAATGGCCTAAACCTACAAATGTAACAAAAGTGAGAAGCTTCTTGGTAGCAATTTAGTACCAGAGAAGATTTGTATTTAACTTATCTATCATTACATCTCCTCTGCATGCCCTGACTAGTGTGAAGAAAATCTTTTAGTGGGGAGGAAAGAAGCAAACTACTTTTGACACCTTAAAGGGAAAGATGAACATAGGATCAGTGCTCGTCTTTCCAGACCTTGAACAACCATTTGATATTGAGATAGATGTCAGTGGATATTCCATAGGTGCATTATTGATGTAGCATTATAAATTGGTTTGTTACAATTCATAGACTTTCACTAGAGCTGTTTTAAATTATCTCATGTATGACAACGACTTGTACGCCTTGGTTCAAAGTGTCAAGAAACAGAAGCATTACTTGATAGATAAGGAGATTATCATACATATCGACCATCAACCCTTACAGTATCTCCAATCATAAACCGAGTTGCAACAAACTCATCACTTCAGGTGCATGGGATTCCTTCAATAGTTCCATTTGGTAATCAAGTACAGGAAGGGTACAAGTAATAAAGTGGCAAATATGCTTTCTGGACTCTTGTTTCCGCATCTATTATTTTGAAGAATGCTTCTTTATCTCATGATATATATGTTGAATAGTATGCTACTGATGAATAGTTTAAATAATTTTATAAAAGGCTAACCCATGGATCACATGTGGAGAACTATCATTTGTAGGGTAAGTTACTCTACCATCTTCGAAAGTTATGTATTCCTACAAGTAAAAGAGTCCATGTAATTCGAGGGGCTCACACTTCTCTTATGTCTAATCACTTTGGGGTAGGAAAAACTATGTCTCATTTGAAAAGGTTTTTTTATTGTCCTCAGATGAGATAAATCATAACCAAAATTGTAAAGGAGTGTGTGATGTGCTCTATTTGTAAGCCCAGTAATAGAAAATTGGGGTAGTACACACCACTCCATGTTCCTTCTCATACTTGGGAGAGTATCTCCATGAATTTTTGAAAGGGGGTTTCCTTTGTCAAAAAGGGGTCATGAATACTTATATGTAGTGGTGGATAGGATTAGCAAGATGTGTGTCTTGATGCCATGTAAAAAGAAGATTACTGTTGAGCAGACTGCAAAACTATTCTTTCATCATGTATGGGTCCATTTTGGACTACCCACAACCATTTTTTTAGATTGAGACTCTCAATTCCTCGGAGAGTTTTGGACAAGCTTGTGGAAGCTTATGCACACCAAACTAAAGAGGAATGAAGAATTCCATACACATGCTAATGGAAAGATAAAGGTTGTCAACAAAATAGTGGTTCATTTTCTACAAGGGTATTTTAGCAAGCATCCTAAGTTGTGGGATGAGAAAATACATTATGTTCAACATGCATACAATAGGGATATGCACTCTTCAACTCAAAGTTCACTATTTGAGACATGATTTGGGTACCTTCCGAAATTTCCCTCTAGATTTGGTCTTTATGAAAGATGAGGATTCCAATGAATGAAGTTATGATGACAGAGCTTGCAAGTTAATTAAGAAAATCCAGATGATTCATCAAGTAGTGTAGGAACATTTAGAGAATATTCAGGCACAATATAAGGCCTGACATGATAAACACAAAGTTGATCACCAATTCCAGGTTGGAGATAGAGTATGCAGTCAAATCAACAAGGATAGGTTGATGAGAGAAGGAAATAAGTTGAAACCAATATGATATGGTCCATTCACCATCTTAGGAAATATTAGAACAAATTATTATCATCTTGATCTTCCAGCATATATGCAGATGTATTCCATAGTCAACATTGATAACTTGAGACTTTACAAACCAACCATGATCATGGATCCGGAGGAGAGTGGTCAAGTTCCATCACTGGATGCTTTTTCTCTAAGATACTTAGACAAGTTACCCAAAGACCCCATCCTAGATATAAGAACCAAGACTTCATGATGGGGATATGTGGAGTACGTTCAAGTGGGTTTCAAAGGAATGCATCCTAGTAAGGCATGATGGATTGAAAAGGATAATGTAAGGGAACAATTCCCTCACCTACCAGTTGATTGATAAGGATTTTGGAGGCCCAAGAGCTTCTCAATGCGGAGGAATGATCCAAGAGGATCCAAAAAGGTTCAAAATTTTAATTCCTCAAATATCAGCAAAACTAGAAATAAGTCATAGCGATCATTGAGACGATTCCAATGACATAAATGGCACCTTAATCTAAGTCCATATGTCGAAGTTATGCTCATCTAAAGTTTAGCACAAACAACAAAAATGATTATGCAAGTGGGACCCATAGGGTGCCACATGGCACTCCCACAAGCTACCACGTGGAAACCCAATCAACAGACACAGTCAACAAGTTGTGACATGGTAGAGCATAGTGGGAAGGTGACATCAATGCCACGTGTTTGCCTCTGGTGACACAGTGCTAGTAACATGGACCAACCAATAGACGCCACGTGGCACAATCACTAGGTTCCACGTGGCAACCCATGGTTTCCTTAGTAGATCTATGTTGTCCAAAATTTTGTTATAACTAATGGGGGTAAAACCCACAACCATGGTGGAAACGGGCCAATAGCACAACTGGTATGTCCAACTGTACTACCTATTCAAACATATGCACCACATGAACTTTGAAAATTGTTTTGGAATATACATTAAAATAAGGGGAGGCCTGAGGGTTTGACCTTGAAACCTCCACAACAAGAAAAATCTAATCTTAACCTACCAAGGAATTCACCGACAGAGTAGGATTTGGCATGTCTGCTAACCCATACACATTTAAGCTCCTACCATTTGAATGGATAAGGGCCCTGTAGTGCACGGCATAATCGAGAGTGCATAACTCTGCGCACAAATAATGAGGCCCATATTTGGTGTGGATTATGAGATATATTCCTTGTATATTCTAGGGAATATTTTGTAGGAATATTCCTAGAATAATCAGAATGTTGCAACATCTTAAAGATCCCCTAAGGGACCCATAAGTGAAAGTTATAAAACCTAGTGAAGTTTATACTCATTTTTCTTAGAATTTTGCAAGGAATCTATTAGTGTAGTCATAATTGGGATCTGAGTAGCAAAAATTCATATCACTCCCATAAGTTAGGTATTTCCATGTATTTTTCCATGTACTCTCCTTTTAATTTGTTGAGATAATATAGAGGTCTCTCCACTTTGAAGTTGGGCCCAGAGATGTAGCTCACACATTAGGGGTGAACTCCATTAACAAATATTGGTGAATTTTATATAATGTATTCATTTTTTATTGCTTCTTCTTTGTTTTTTCATTTATAGTATTTTCATGCTCTTTAAGAAATTATGTTTAACATCATTGAAGGAAAGATCCTAGATCAAGCTTGTAACATGGAGCTCTTATACCAACTATCATGACCCCACGATGATTGTGCCACTTAGATCACCAAGGGCATGCGACGCCAACATATGATGGCTTAACCAACTTAGGCTTACTAGTACCCGGACTACTCCTTTAGCCTATGCCCCATGTAACGACTTGATAAACTTAGTTGCGGAATTAGTAAGTTATCCAAGCCAATGCAATAGTCATTTGATTGTTCTTTCAACACAACCAATTTTTCATTCACTTTAGTTTACTTCATTAGCATACACCACTGTTAACTTTAGAATTCATGTAAACTTCTTTCATAAACCAACAGTTCAACAATGTCCAAGTATAACAGTGCACAACAATATAACAACAACATACATGGGAGGGGGAATTCCCAATAGAAAATTCCCCTTTACTTCTTTATTAACTTCAAACTTTCGTTTATATATATACAAATGCATGTCTTCAACCAAGCCCCTATCGACTTGTTGTCACATGGTAGCACAACTTCAAACTATTCAATAAGGAGTTCGAAAAAGGTTTGATCCCACAACACCTAATAAAACTTCCAAAAAAATTCCAACAAATAGCTTATTTTTGGGTAGCCCAAGATTGTGCCCTTTACAGTGTCAACAGAATTCCAAATTGAATTTGCACGATCTTCTTTCCTAGCTTAGGCAAGTGCATACATAACCTACCTCTATGTTTAGAATTGTGCCTTGCCTTTACTCACTATTTTTCCTCAAAATTATCTTGTCTTTTTGACTTGCAAACTTCGTTGGTTTTCTTCCACCAAAATGCCTTCACTCTATTTATAATTTTCTTTCCCATTCGATTGGTGGATCATGCCCTTTGGCTAACTCTTATTCTTCCTTCTAGGAAATCATATGTTCTCAATACCCATGCCCTTTCATTTGCTTTATGTGCATGGCACACACATCACATGGCTATGTCACCTAGTGCCTCACCTTCGTGCGGGAACACCTTGAGAACACGACTACTTAGTTTTCCTCCATTGCATGAAAAACCAAGGCATTCCAATTTAGTTTCTTTGCATCCAGGTATGTCATTTCGGTGCCCAAATTTCCCTTCGTCATGGGTATGTCGTTACATGGAGCCCCTTGCACAATTCTCATCATGAATGACTCCTCCATGTCATCACACGGGTGTCCCTTGCCATTGTAATGTGCCCAACATGGTGTCCATGTCACACGAATTTTCACACAACCCCACCAACGTTCATTTTTTCGCCACTTCGAGTCTACATGAATTGTCACATCTATCTTAGGGTGTGCCTTCATACGCACTCAAGCTTAAGGGCCTAACATGTGTTGACATGTGCCCCATGTGGCGAGTGATGTGGGTGGCATGGTGGTTGGCATGGTAGGTCCAACCTTCCCCACCAAGTGATTTTCGCATGGCAGAGAGGGCAGTTTTGTGCATCACCCATTCAAGCGTGTAGCTAATGGGAGCCAGTGACACATCTCGTGCTATTTTATCGCACACCTCCTACAATTGTTAACCTCCACGCAATTCAATGGTACGTTGTGATTTTTATTGTTGATTTGTGTGCCATGGATAGTCGAATCTAGGGGCACAACTCCCAAGCGGATGTTAGGGTGATGCCATGTGTTTAGAGAAAACTATGTCAACCCCATTAAGTAAAATTGCAACATTTCTTCAAGGTAAAATCTAACACTAACACTATTGTCAACTTCAATTTCAATAGTGAATTTGATAAACTCATATTGATTATTAAGGTGTTTCTTGAAAATTTTAATTTCTCACATCCATGGGGCCAAATGATGAATGTGCCATCAACAAATCTTTTCTGAATTTTGGATTTGAGTGGGGAAGAATCTAATGCTTTGGCTTCAAGGTATTCCATAAAAAAAATTGGTGACCATAAGGGATAGAGGGGGGCCAATAACCACCCCATATGTATCTTCATAAATTTCATTTTGAAAACTAAAAAAAGTGGATTTTAGACATATTTCAATTAACTTTTTTGTGTCATGATTAGTAATTATGTTCATGGCACCATCAATGGAAATCTTGGTGTAAATAAAAACTACTTCAAAACTAGTCAATAACTCATAAGGTTGAAGTTTTATATCCTTGCCTTCATTAATAAAATGAGTAGAGTCTTTAACCAAGGAGCTAGTATTACCAACGAGAGGCTTGAGCTTCTAAGCTCAGTGCTTAAAAAGAAGGTAGATGGGTCCCCCAATGGTATTAACAATGGACCCATTCCTTATGTATTTTTGGGAGATCATAGATTTTTTCCTTAGGTCTCATATTTTCTCCCCCTACTACTCCCTAATATTTCTCAAGTTAAAATCTTAGTTAGATATTTTTGTGTTATTCTCTTGCCACATGGAGGTTCTCTAATTAAGTTCAATTTCTCAAACTTTTAAATTATTATTCTGTAATTTCATGCACAATCGCCTTTTCATAATGAGAGTAAATTTCCATTGGATTAATATTTCTATTTTAACTCTATGTCCCCTTTTCCCTTGTTGGGTATACGACCAAAGTCCCACATCGACTAGAAGTGGGGAGGATCATGGGTATATAAGGATGGACAAATATCTCCATTGGTATGAGGCCTTTTGGGGTAAGTCCAAAAGCAAATCCATGAGGGCTTAGGCCCAAAGTGGACAATATCATACCATTGTGGAGATATGTGGTGTCCATAGTCCTTACAAGTGGTATCAGAGCCATGCCCTGAAGTTAGCCAAGTGGATGAATCCTCGAAATGCTGAACGAAGGTGGTGGGCCCCGGCAATATCACGATGGGATCCGTGGATGAGCTCGGTTAGATAGGCAGTGTGCTCCGGATTCTTCATGGACAAGTCCTGGTCCCAACACGGTGAAGAGGAGTTGACCTGGGATAGAGCAAGCTCTCGAGGCAGGTGGTGTTCCATGTAAGGCGTGTGCTTCCAACGCATTGGAGCGGAGAATCCTGGTTGGTAGAGAGTGGACGGATGGATAGTCGCTTGAGGGGAGGCTCAATGGTCCTTTGTTCGAGGGGAGGATTGTTGGGTATACGACCAATAGTCCCACATTGACTAGAAGTGGGGAGGATCATGGGTATATAAGGATGGACAAATATCTCCATTGGTATGAGGCCTTTTGGGGTAAGTCCAAAAGCAAATCCATGAGGGCTTAGGCCCAAAGTGGACAATATCATACCATTGTGGAGATATGTGGTGTCCAGAATCCTTACATGGAAGTCTACTACTGGTTATGTGTTCACTCTTGGTTTAGGACCTATTACATGGGCTTGCAAGAAACAAGCTGTCATTTCTCTTTCTTCAGCAGAAGTAAACTATCATGGTGTCGTAGAGGCTAGTAAGGAAGCCTTTTGGCTTCGTCAGATCCTATCAGAGTTTGGTTTTCAGCAGCAGCATCCGACTACACCTTGGTGTGATAATCAAAGTGACATTGAGCTTTGCAAAGATCCAGTTCAGCATCAGCGTAGCAAACACATTGAACTACACATGCACTTCATCAGAAAGCTCATTCATGACCATGTTCTTGAAGTGCAATATTGTTCAACAGATGATCAGGTTGCAGACATCTTCACAAAGGCTCTCACAGAGGCGAAGTTCACTAAACTTTGATATATGCTTGGAGTTCAGGAAGTTGTCACTAAGGGGGGATAGGCTCTAGTGCCTCCTTCCTTCTCCTATTGTGTCATATTTGTAAATCCTTCATCCTATCCCAAGTTGTTCTTAAGGGGGGATGTTAGGATATTCCGACACATAGGAATAGTTAAGTTCAACTTGGTCTAGTATAGAGTTAGGTATAGATTTAGGTAAAGTGTGTTTCTTTACCGTTGTACATTTTGTAACTTACAATCCGACGGTCACGATATGTAGTGATCCGACGGTTCATTCTCTCCTCGGTATTACCGACACTTGATCCGTGGCTTGACACCCGATTGGTCCATGAATTCTATTTAAAGCGCATGGAGGCTCATTTGTAGGTTAACCGTGCATGAGAGAAGCTTATGTAAATTTTCATTCTTTTATTAATAAATTGCCTGTAGTAGCCACGTTGGCGCAGGCCGTGGACTGTTTCCCTCTCTGAGGGTTTTAACCACGTAAAAATACTGGTGTATTGATCTCTGATCTGTTTATGAGTGGTGTCCTTCTGGTGTTCTGTCTGAGGAACTTACCCTATAAATTCCTACAGGAACATGCATTCATTCTTTGCTAAACAACCAGGCAATTAGCACCCTCAATAATCAAATCCAACAACCTAATATATCTATGTTGTTCGTACAAGAATAGTTGGTGTAGGAATAGCTAGTGCAGGAATGTTGGTTTAGGCATAACTGGTGCAAGTACAACTAGTACAAGAACTAGTAGTACAAGAATGTTAGCACCTACCACAATAGAGCCTATCATTAATGACATTTTAAAATTTTACTCTTCAAATTAAAAAAACAAGAAGAGTTCATAGATCAACAACTGTCGTCTCTAAATGTCTCTAAATAATGACTCAATAATGCGTAGAAATAATAATAACGACTATACATTCTTAGTATATGCATAGATTTATTTAGAAAAAAAAGCACATAAATATGGACAAAATGGAGGCCCAATATTCCTATTTATTATGATGGAGAACAAGTACAAATATTTGAAGAAATATTGGGAAATTACCACAGTTGAGAACATACAAGCAATCATGAAGATGTGGAAGGACCAAGTGAGCCCGTACAATAGGTCATTATTATAGAGACCCAAGAGTGGCCAACTTGGTTAAGAACAACTATACAAGAAGCCGAAGGAAATGCAACAACAATGTAAACTTTTAGAGAAGACAATTAGCGTAAAGGGTATTCAAGATATGCAACTTACATGACTAAGATTACTGAAGTAGAACCCGCCAATTATGAGAAAGTATCCAAAAATTAATAATGGAGGAACGAAATGAAGGTAAAATACAAGCCAATAATGAAGAATGATGTCTCTGAAATTTTTTCTAAACATGGTGACAATACTATTGTCACATTCAAATTGATATACAAGATTAAACATGCATTTTATGGGAGCATCAACAAGTATAAGGAAAGGTTTGTAGCAATAGGATTCTCTCAAAAGGAGGGAATCCATTATGAATTAAAATTTATCCTACAATGAGATATATGACCATTATATCATTGGTCTCTCTACCTACTACTATGGGATGGAACATCCATAAAATCAATGTTAAGACAACATTTTTGAATGGCGAAATAGATGAAGAAGTTTAGATAGAGAATCCCACGGGAATTTGGTTACACAATAAGGAAACACATGTCTATTGGTTGGAAAAGACTCTATAGGGCTTTAAGAAAGCATGTAATGCATGGCACGCGAGGATGGATGCATATACTCTAAGATTTGGTTTTGTGATGAGTTATGCAAACCCTAGCCTCTAAAGCAAAATTGTTAAGAATGAACCTATGATTATATTATTGCATGTGTATGACTTACTTGTTACAAATGTACAACATTGTATTTAGGAATGTAAGAAGTAGTCGGTAAAAAAATTTGACATGAAGGATCATGGGCATATGAACTTTTATTTTGAGCTTCAGGTTTGATAGAAACCTAGTGAGATATATCTTGGTCAAGGAAAATATGTGATCTAGATTCTACATAATTTTGGCATGATAAATAGTAAACTAATAAAAACTCCTATGATCATTAACCTGAAAGAGATGAGGAGTCCTTATTGATCCTACATGCTACTGCCAATTGATTGACTCATTGATGTATCTTGTGAATACTCGACCGGACATATGTTTTTCAGTAAATGTCCTTATTCAATTCCAAATGGAGCCAAATCATCACCATTAGATAGAAGCTAAAAATATATTGAGATATATTCATGGGAAGACACATCATTCCCTAAGATATGCTAGTAATAATATACAACTATTAGGATGTACAAATTCCAATTAAGGTGGTAATGAGACCGATGGAAGAAGCGCTACTGGTGAATGTCTTAGCTTAGACTCTTATATGATATCATGGATGAGGAGAAAGAAAGAGTTTGTTGAATTAAGTAGTGTTGAAGTTGAAGTAAGGAAGTATTTTGTCTCATAAAGTTGTTATTAGACTTATTTGGATGAAAGTTGGACCCTATCATCATATCTTGTGGTAATTAAAGACCCATAGGATTGACTAACAAGAGAGTGTTTCATGCTAGGACAAAGCATATAAATAATAAGTACCACTATATTTAAATTCTTGTACGAGATGGAGTCATGAGGCTACAATATATCTTTATAGATTAATAGGTAGCTGATATTTTAATGAAGTCTCTTCCAAATAGGAAGCTTGAGTATGAGGAATTCCATTTGGAGTGAAGGTGTGGGCGACAAGGATCGAACCATGGTTTAGGGTTTATGTGAGATTTAAAGATGGCAGCCTGTCCATCGGCCATGATAGTTATTGCTTGACCATGGGAAAACACTATTATGGGCTATCACCCTCTCGATTTCCAGTTGAGAATCTCTGTTGGAAGACCATCTGCTCCATTTCACAACTACTACTCTGTACACCTCACTGAATCAACATTTGTTAGTTGGGGTTTTCCTCGAGATGGTTATATACCTACTATCAGTTAACATGTGGGGCAAAATTTTCGATTACTCTGAGGTGCCATTCAGACTGGACCGCCACTGGACTGTTTTTCTTCCACATTTGTTGTTCTCATCCTAGAATATCTCGGTGGACATACTCACAACCGTAGCCGAGGAACATGGGGTTTTCTCTGTACCAGCAATATCCTGCATTTACCATCTTGGCACAACAAGCTCACCCTTTACCTGGGTCGTCCTCATCTTCATTATCATTTCCTGCTTGCCCTAAAGTGGTGGACTTCCCTCCAAACTTCGACGTCCCCCCGTTATCCCCGACCTCATTATAGTTTATCTCATCCAGTCTAAACCATCCATCTCTGCCTTACCCTTTGAATCCCTCTCTATCTTGTTGGGTGTGGAGCCTGATTATCTTCTGTATTCAAAGGTATCACCGCATTGGACCCCAGTTCAAAATGGGGTGGCAACGCCGCCCGTAAAATATTCGCTACAGGGGTGTCCAAGGGGGGGCGGCCGCCCCCAAAGCTAAGAATAGATGTAAAATTGCCTTGTAAAATGTTGTAATTTCATAGTCAATCTTGGTCATTCATTAGGCAAAGATCTGACGGTAGAAGTTATGTTTAATTTAGGGTTTTTTTTCCCTATAAGGAAACCCCTCCCTATATATGACGGAATTGTATTGCGTCTATGTAGATCTGTATTCTGAGCGAGGAAAAGAGAGGAGATTGACAGCGAAGAGGGAGTTACAACGGATCTGTTGTAGGTTGTATCTCTTCAGTTTGCTGGATAATATAAGAAAAGAAGGACTGGTTGATTCTCCGTGGACCCAAACTGCGTGAACCACATATATCTGTGTCTCTCTTGTTTTATGTGTTTTCTTTGTTTATATTTCTGCAATATTTTATGTATTCCATTGCTCTGTAATATATAATTTTCTAACAACTGGTATCAAAGCTAACGGTCTATTTGGCTGATAAACTCGCAAGAGAGAAGGGCTTCTGGTTCGAGTGGGAGAAATGGCAGAAGATGGTAGGATTAGGGTTGAAAAATTCAATGGCAAAAACTACCAACTATGGAAGATGCAGATGGAAGATTGTTTGTATCAAAGAGATCTATACCTAATAGTGAGTGGAAATACAAAGAAGATGACGAATATGATAGACGCAGAATGAAATATTCTCGACAGAAATGCACTTGGAACAATACGACTATGCCTAGCAATGCCGGTAGCGTTTAATATTTCAAAGGAAACGACAACAGAGGGTTTAATGTTGAAATTGGCCAAAATATATGAAAAACCCTTGGCCTCAAATAAGGTATTTCTTATGAAGCATTTATTTAATATGAATATGTCAAAAGGCGGATCTGTTGCAGACCATTTAAATGATTTTAAGACAGTTACAAGTCAGTTAAGTTCTGTAGGGGTAACTTTTGATGATGAAGTTAGGGTTCTGTTATTTCTGTGCTCATTGCTAGAAAGTTGGAATGGTTTAGTTATGGCCATTAGTAACTCTATCTCTAGATCTAGTACTTTAAAGTTTGATGTGTTGTCGATGCAATCCTTAGCAGGGAAATGCGACAGAAAAGCTCCGCTGAGGCATTAGGTAATGCTTTGACTGCAGAGACTGAGGAAGAAAAATGGAAAGAGGAAAGAGCCCAGGATATTGCAGTAAGTCAAGAAAAGGTAGATCCAAGTCTAGATTGGGGATAGTGTGCTGGAAATGTGGGAGGAAAGGACACCTAAAGAAAGACTGCGAGTCTCGGAAGGGAAAATAAGGAGACGTGAAACAAGAAACTAATCATGAAGCGAATGTAATAGGTGATGTGTTGCAAGATGCTTTGATTATTTCACTAGAAAATATTATTGATGCCTGGGTGGTAGATTCAGAGGCCTCATTCCATGCCACACCTGATAAGAAACATTTTCATGATTATGTTCAGGGAGATTTTGGACAGGTTCGATTGGCCCTATAAAATCAGTGGAATGGGTACATTTTTCATAACACAGCATAATGGAAATCAATGACTATTGAAGGAGGTAAGGCATGTTCCAAAAATGAAGAAAAATTTGATTTTAGTAGGGTAGTTTGGAGGTGAAGGCTGCGTGACAACTTTCACAGATAAAACCTAGAATGTCACTAAAGGATCCCTGGTAATAGCAAAAGGAAGAAAGGTTCGTACATTGTATTTATGCAATGGTATTTCTAATTTTGTTAATGCTTTAACCTCTAAAGGAGAAGATATGGAATTGTGGCATCATAGGCTCAAGCACATGAGTGAGAAGGGGATGTAGATTCTTCACTCAAGAAATTTGTTGCCAGGTTTGAAGCATGTTGATTTAAAATTCTGTGAGAATTGTGTTTATGGATAACAGAAGAGAGTCAGATTCCTTAGAGTTAGGAAAGAAAATAAGAGCGAAAAATTAGAGCATGTTCATACAGATGTATGGGGACCTGCTCAAGTATCATCTCTTGGTGGCTCTCATTATTATGTTACTTTTATTTGATGATGCAACCAGAAAAACCTAGATTTATTGTATTCGAAATAAATCTGATGTATTTGATATTTTCAAGAAATGGAAAGATTTGGTTGAAAATGACATAGGAAATAGGTTTAAGTATCTCAGATCGGACAATGGAAGTGAATATTGCAGCAAAGAGTTTGATAGGTAGTATTTTGAGAATGGAATTCACAGAGAGGAGACAATTCCAGGAACACCACAAGAAAATGGTGTGTCAGAAATGATGAACAAGACAATCATGTAGTGTGCAAGGTGCATGAGATTGCATGCAGGATTGCCTTTACAATTTTGGGAAGATGATGTATATAATATTTTTTATCTAATAAACAGAGGGACTTCAAGTTCCTTGGATGGAGGTATTCTAGAGGACAGGTAAAAATGTAAACTACTCTTTTTTAAAGACTTTTGGTTGTGAAGCCTTTTTTCACATTAATAAAGAAAATAGAACAAAGCTTGAGGCAAAATCAAAGAAATGTACCTTGTTTGGATATGATGTTAATGATTTTGGTTATCACTTTTATGATTATGAAAAACATAAAATCATTAGGAGTAGAGATGTCATATTCAATGAAAAGGTTTTGTATAAGGATCAACTGTAGGAAAAGAAACAGGAAAAAGAAAATAGAGAATATACAGTGCTTGACGAGATCACAAAAAAAGTGATGGTGCTTGAAAATCATAATGATCAATAGCTAGAAAAACAACCACAACAGAAGAAATCACTTCAAACACTTGAAAGTGGTGTTAGAAGATCTACCAGGATGAGTAGACCCCCTGAACGATACTCTCCTTCATTATATTATGTATTGTTGACTAATTCTGGTGAACCAAAATGTTATGAAGAACCAGTGTAGGTCGAAACCATCCAGAAGTGGGAATAAGCCATGAAAGAAGAGATGGACTCCTTAGCACATAACCAAACTTGGGACTTAGTGAGGTTTCATGTAGGTAAAACAAAATTGCAAAATAAATGGGTTTACAAGTGAAAGGAAGAAGTTGGAGGTAGAAAAAGGTATAAAGCTAGACTTGCGGTGAAAGGGTTTGCATAGAAAAAGGGTATAGACTTTGATGAGATATTTTCTCTTGTTGTGAAAATGACTTCAATCAAAACTCTTCTAAGTCTAGTAGTAGCTAAAGATTTGCATCTTGAGCAGTTATATGTAAAGACAACCTTTCTCCATGGGGATTTGGAGGAAGAGATATATATATGTAGCAGCCACAAGGATATGAGGTAAAAGGGAAGGAGAAACTAGTGTGCAGGTTGAAGAAGAGCTTGTATGGCTTAAAACATGCTCCAAGGCAATGGTATCTAAAATCTGACAGGTTTATGTCTAAAAAAGGTTATACTAGGTGTCACTCTGATCATTGTGTTTATCTCGAAAGGAAAAATGATGGCAGTTACATTATATTGTTATTATATGTATATGACATGCTTTTTGTAGGTTCTAACATGCACTAAATAAATGTGCTCAAAAGGAAATTGGCAAACTCATTTTGAAATAAAGGTTTTGGGTGCTACAAAACAAATCCTTGGTATGAGAATAACTAGAGAGAGGAAGAATAGCAAATTAACATTGTATCAAAGTGAGTACATAGAAAATGTGTTGAAAATGTTTAATATGTAGAATGCAAAACCAGTTAGTATACCTTTGGCTAGCCATTTGAAATTAAGTAAGGAGGCGTATCCCAAGACTTAGGAAGAAATGGACCATATGTCTAAAGTTCCATATGCATCAGTAGTTGGAAGCTTAATGTATGCAATGGTCTGCACAAGGCCTGATATTGCACATGTAGTGGGAGTTGTAAGTAGGTACATGAACAATCCAGGAAAAGAACATTGGATGGCGGTGAAGTGGATTCTCAGGTATTTGAGAGGTACCAGAAATAAAGAATTATGCTTTGGTGGTTCAAACATTGCTCTACAGGGATATGTTGATGCAAATATGGTAGGTGACAGAGATAATAGGAGGAGCACTACAAGATATGTAGTTACTGTAGGTGGAACAACTATCAGTTAGGTTTCACTCTCAACAACAGAAGTGGAGTATGCTACTACTACAGAGGATCGTAACTAAAAGATATGTAGTTACTGTAGGTGGAACAACTAAAAGTGTTGTTGCACTCTCAACAAGAGAAGTGGAGTATGCTACTACTACAGAGGATCGTAAAGAAATGATTTGGTTACAAATATTTCTGGATGAATTGGGTAAGTAGCAGGAGTTGGGCAGGTTATACAGTGACAACTAGAGTGCCATACATCTTGCAAAGAACTCTGCATTTCATTCCAAAACTAAACATATATAGCTCAAGTACCATTTCATACGGTAACAAAAAATACGCACTAACCAGAATCCTTCAGATATGTTAACAAAAGTTGTAGCCAAGGAGAAACTGAGAATCTACTCAGTTTCAATTAGCCTTCAAGTATGATGAAGAAGATGAGAATTAGCTAGGTCCAAAGTGGATTCATTGTACAACAAATGAAGCAGCGGTGGAGTTGCTATAATCAGTCTCCAAGTGGTAGATTGTTGGGTGTGGAGCCTAATTATCTTTTATATTCAAAGGTATCACCTCATTGGACCCCAGTTCAAAATGGGGCAGCAACGCTGCCCATAAGATATTCGCTGCAGGGGGGGTTCGGGGGGGCGGCTACCCTTGACGCTAAGAATAGATGTAAATTTGCCTTGTAAAATGTTGTAATTTGACATCTTGGTCATTCATTAGGCAGAGATCTGACAGTAGAAGTTATGTTTAATTTAGCATTTTTTTCCCCATAAGGCAACCCCTCGCTATATATGAGGGAATTGTATTGCATCTATGTAGATCTGTATTCTGAGTGAGGAAAAGAGAGGAGATTAAGAGTGAAGAGGGAGTTACAGTGGTCTATTGTAGTTTGTATCACTTCATTTTGCTAGATAATATAATAAAAAAAGGACTGGCTATTTCTCTATGTACGTAGCCCAAACTGGGTGAACCACGTATATCTGTGTCTCTCTTGTTTTATGTGTTTTCTGTGTTTATATTTGTTCAATATTTTATGTATTCCATTGCTCTGCAATATATAATTTTCTAACATATCCCTCCTACCGAGATATTCCCACATCCCTCTTCCACTGGCTCCGCATACCAACCTGGCCCCTCCATCGAACCATGTGGTCCCCTTTCCCCCTCCAACCATCCCCAACCCCTCCCACCTTCAGCTATTTTACAAACCCATGTCCTCCCCATCAGCAATTCTCTAGTAACATTAGCTTGCAGGCCAAAGTGAACCCATCTCACCCATCACATAATAGAACTGCCCCTAATCAACCAGGGCATCTTGCTAAGAACTTAAAATGGTTGAACGTAGGTAATAAGAAACTATCCCTCATTTTTGGTGTCGAAATTGAATTGGGGGAAGTTCTAGACACCAATGACTAGGATTTCGTTGGCTATGTTTGTTGTAGGGCATACTTGGCTGCATGACTAATGTAGTGGGTGCTAGTGATATGGGGAGAGATACTCCCTAAACTATCATCAATTGTTACCCTCTCTCGAGGATGGTTCACATTGCAATTTTAGAGGCATGTGTTCATTCCTTAGGTCCTATGAAGGCACTTGCATATTGAATTGGCACCGTCCTCCTCAAGGGATGAAGCCCTATATTTGATCATGAGCATGGAAAACTTGGGGCTCGACCCATCTGGGTCAGATTTCCAAGCCTCCCACTACACTTCTAGTTAGGTGATATATTCAAGTGGATTGGGAACGCTATTGACAGATACATGGATTATAAAAAATCATACACTCTGACAGGAAATGTGTCCATGGCTTACATCCTAATTTTCCTTGATACCAGGGAAGGTCTGGAGGAAAGTGTGAAACTGCATTGGAGGGATACTTGTAGGATACATATTGTTATCCAGGAATAGTGTCCACTCGGATGTTGCTATTCCCACTAAGATGGGTGGCTATCTTAGAAACAAACAATCAAAGTCTACTATTGCTTCCTTTTATGAAAATAGATGACAGAAGAACCAAGAGGGCCAACCTGAGTCTTGCGCTTGATTTCCTCTCCTTCTTGATAGTTTTTTGCCGCTTCTTCTTTATCTGCCCAGCTTCAAAAGGACCTGTGGAATCACAGCAACATACTACTATGCAAGAAGGAAGGATCTAAATTCATAAATAATGTAGGATCAGATGTGCATTAACCATATACATGCACATACAAACAAGTACACAAGAATATGGAAGGAAACAAGAATAGCTTTATTCAGATGAAAAGTAGCAAGAAGATTACAAACATGTGCTCTAACCCAACATCATCCTCCAGCTAAGAAGCCCTTCTTCACCTCAAGCAAAGCTAGATCACCCAACACTGTGAATGTACAACAAAATACCAACAACACTTCTCTATAAGATACAAAATTCTAGCCTCTCGATCTCTGTGATGAGGGATCCATATATAAATGATTACAGAGAGGTGAGTCATCTTTTGGGATCTTGTTTAGTGTCTTCTCTCTGATAGTTCCTGCTTCCACTTGGAGAATAATGATCTCTTACTCATCCCTGGTCGAAAATGGAGTGGCAAGTGTCATAGGGGAAGCTTCTGGAAGATTCCATGATCTTCCACCTTGCATTTTTGTCCCTGGCATTTGTCCATTCCCACATCGCACCCTACAGAGAGAAATCGGTTATGCATCGACACCCTGTACATTGGGAAGGTGATATGCATCGCACCCTCTCCATTGAGCTTTCAGTATGGTCCAGTTTTGACCATTTATGAGCAGATTTCAGTGGAGAACTTCTGGGAGATGATGTAATCAGCTGACCTTGTTCCTTTAGGTAGTGAAGCAACACTTTTAGGGACTTAGGAGCCCTCAGTTTATGGACATTTATGATTGGGGTAGAAGTGCCCAAAAATGTCTATAACAGTTGCCCCCTAAAGCATGAGGTCGTTAATCTCTCTGATGTCGGGTGAAATGCTTTACTATGAGGATCTGAAGTTTTTCCAAGCTGGGAGGTGACCTGTAATAAGTTACAATACAATACATTATTTCGACAACATTTTTCATGATTTAGCTGAGGTGGGCATTCCCATGCTCAGCTTTATAAATTCATCTTCATATACATAGGATAGATAATCGTCTGTGTGACAGACTGATGATATGGACACATCATCCTTTGATTTAGATGATCATCTTTTCAACAATGATGTACACTGGATGTTTTTATATTCCTGAATATATCGCAGCCCGGATGGATGAAACTAGATCCGGGATCTTCAAAACTCCTCCAATTTTCACTCGGAGTACAAGTTGATCCATGTGAAAAATGTTCTGGAGTTGAACATGGAAAGACATTGCCTGATTACCAGCCAATGATGTAAGTTGTTAACAGGCGCGAGAGGAATCACCAATAATGACAATGAGCCTCAAGGTACTATAGTACAATTCACTTGGTGTGAAAAGGGACCTGGCATCGAACACCACATAAAATCTCACGGTCGACGGCTATTGATGTAAACCTGTCGCCGACAGTGAGAAACTTGCCATTGAGGCATGCAAGATTCAATGTACTGAAAGGGTTGTTCCTAAGTCAACTTCTTGGATAATGAGCTGATGTCGAGAAGAAGCAACCCATCGCAGGAGGGCCTTAATGAATCCCACATCAACGACACGTAACGAAGAAAATGATTTTGGAGGTGAAAACAAACTGACAATACAGTGTTCAGGGTGGTGGTCATGAAGGAATGAAGAATGAATGTATTGCAGTGGGTGAGACACAAGTGAATTGTATGAATGACTTATCTTGAACATATCAGCGAAATTGATGATGTATTGGTAGCGTTAACCTCAAATATGGGCGGTGTGACAAACCAATGGTGAAGACCAGTGAATGGAACAACCCAACCCGACATGGATGCGGAAGGAAAGTGTCATGTTCAAGAGCGACTTGCTACCAATAAAGTTTCTTCAAGTTTTCTTCCCAATTTTCCCCAGTCATTGCTGAACAATACCTCTTAATTTTTTTCAAGCTTGAGGAGGATAACATATGCTTGTTCTATAATCCGCCCTTTGGGCGAACCTGTCACTATATTTTAGCGAGCCTAACGACAATGAAACTCGTTCTCGTCCATTTGGACGAGTTTGTCGCTATTAGGTTTTAACGAGTTTAATGACAAAGATAACTCGGTCTCTTTCAATTTTAGAGAGTCTGAAAGAAACAGAAAGAAGACTCCAAAGATTCATTTTCGTTGTATAATCCCTTAAGTCTGAAAAAGCGTAAAATAATACAAAAGGGATGAATTTTCGATAGTTTTAACGAGCCGAACAAGTCAAACACTCGATCTTTTTGTGTAATAATCCCTCAGGTCCAAAAAGATTAAAATCTAGAGGAGGGATAGCACTTCCGATGCCTTTTAACGAGCCAAAAAGGCCAATCGCTCCGCAATCTTTTCATATTTTATGAGTCAGGTGAAAAGAGCTTAAATAAGACTCGTTTTCGAGGAATGAGTGATAGTTTCGGGTAGCAGCTAATTCCAGGTAAGATTTGGAATTTTCCAATCACGGCAGTGTCCCAAGGATGGCTAATAGAATCAATCTTCGCAGATGTTCCTCGAAGGGGTAAACAATCATATGGGGGTGAATGATCGGCTAAAAACAGAGTGGAGGTGATGATGAGAAGACGACCAAGGCTCAAAAGATGGCGATAAGGCATTCACAATGGTTATTTACCGGTTCATTTTTTAATGAGCTTAAACGTTGGGGGGCAGCATTTGCTCATGACTTATGTTTATTTTTTAACGAGCTTGAACTATGCGCTAAAACTGCTCGTGGAGAGTTTATTTTTTAACGAGCTTGAACTCTGCGACAACATTGCTCACCAGTCATATGATAAGAATATCTCATTCAAGATGCCATTTTTTATGGAGCTTACACCTTTTGAAGCTTTGCCCCAGAGCCTCTTGTATGCATGCCAGGAAAAACCAACTATGCCTCTCTACTTAACTACTAATATCACCATCAAGGCTAGGTAGGATAATTTTTCCTTTACTTTTCCGGCGCGCAGATTGCCCCTGCAAAGATGAATGGTTTCAGCCACTCACCCGACATAGGTGGTTGAAGTCAGTGGAATCATGGAGCTAACATTAGCTGGTCGTTTCTCGCTTGCTTACAAAAGGTTTTCATGCCTCCATGTATAGCGAAGTAGAGTTTCCAGGTTACCCTTCAATTTCCAGACAAAACATTTGTTTTATCAGGAAAGGCCTCCCTTCTAACGGAGGTATCTTATCTGGTCCAATTCCCTTTTCCTATACGGACAGGTATCAGACTAGTCATATATCCTTCATCCAAACCTACCCTATCCCCAGAGTTTTTCTGCTGAAGCAGACAAGGGTGCATGCCCCCTGGGTTTCAGTCACACCTTCCTGAATCACTCGCGTTCATCAGGTGGACGGACTGGAGACTGATGAGACATTTCTTGCGTGAAAAGACCATTTAGGGACGTCATTTGACTATTTGCGATGTGTGATCCGGGGAATAACTTTTGGTCTACGAGCTTAACCATTCTGCCTTCGTGCGGAAAACACACTACTCTAAAGAGTGAGGAGACAATGGCTCCCATGCAATAAATATAGTCGTGTCCAAGGAGTAGATTATAATCTAAAGTTCCTTGAACTACCATAACATTCATTTAACAATTTTCCTTCTCAAAGTAATAGGCACATTTAGAAGGATCCCTAAAGGTCGACTGGTTCCCTTGTCGAAGCCTATCGGATTTCTCAATTCAGGCAAAAGCGATGGCGAACCAAGCACTTTCCAAGCAGTCGAGGAAAGGATACTCACTGAAGCCCCTTCATTAATGATGGTACCAGCCATAACCATTCTGTAAGCTTGTACAATAATTCTAAATGGTATACTGGCTTGTAAACAGGGTCTTCCTAGTAGATTCCAGTCAAAGGAAACGACCAGGTTGCTTGGTTGTGGGACCGAATAGACGGTCAGATATGACCCTGATGAACTTCCTTTCTACGATAAAGGAATGGGAGGACTGCTCCCAAGTTCATTGGAGTCTGTGTTGATGAAAAGAATTTGAACGGTGTCGTTCTCTTTCTATTCAGTGAGGTATCATTCGTAGATGGTTCAATTTCAACGATAGGTGCTTCGGCTGACCACAATGATGGGCCAGCTCGATTTTCAACTGGTGGAGGGCTTGGTTAGAGTTTTTGATATCCAGGAGGAAGTTGTAGCGGTGAAACCAGACGATTATCCAAAACTCTTTTAGCCTCTTCAAGGAAGGGACAACGATGGACGGCGTGACTGCCTTCACACAACTTACAAGGCTGAATTCAAGATAAGAATAGTTCTGGAAGGATATACACAATGAACAATTAGATAGGGTATGTGCCTTGAGAGGTTTTGGTGATTGTGTCCATATGTATTTCTCTAGTAATTGTCCTCTAATCATGTGGAGAGTAAGAGTTTATTAGTCAAGGCATTGCTAAGTTTCTATTTGATAATGTTGGTTAAGGTATAGATGCTTAAAGATGGCTTACCAATCTGACTGTTCTTATGAGAATATTTCAATTTGACAAATACCCTTTCAATACTTGTGGAATTATGAATACCTCCGTAGTTAAGAGGGAGTGTTTAAAATATAAGTATTTTTGGTCTTCATAATGACCATTATGTTTTTATCAATTGTATATTTTTTGAAAGAACAAAAAGAAAATTATTATTATTATTATTTTTCTAGATAAACAATATTCTTCATTTCCCATAGTGTTCATATTTTATGGTCGATGTTTCGAGTCTGAACCTAGACTCATCATCAGGACAAATTGTGTGGAGAAAAAAGGAAAAGGATAGGTATAAATATGAAAACAGCTAGATGAAAAGACAAGTTGGCCGACTCATTGTCTGTTTGTTATTTATTTTAATTATTTCTATTATTATTTGAGTCTCTAGCTCTTTTGTATATATTATTAATAATTGATTTGGTATTCTAATTTTTATTAATATTAATATTTAATATTTTGTTTTCTATTATTATAATAGATCATTATTAAATTATTGTTTTTAATTAATGTTTATGCTCTACATTAGTTCTATTGTTATTTGTTTATAATGTTATTCATAATTGTTTATTATTTATATTGTTATATATGTTATTTGTTATTGTATATTTTTT
>APFE030041865.1:0-16168 GCA_000404065.3 Pinus taeda
TATCATTGTAATTGATGGAGAAACACACACATATACTGAAAATCAAATGAAAAGCAATCTCTTCCTACAATTAATTAATAACAAATTATTTTACAGAGACTCACCTAATTCTTGGCCTTTTCTCATACTATCCCTTATTCAGCCATCAACACTCAGGTTTGGATTATTTCCATACTAAGGCAATAACAAAATAATGAAATACATTAATTAATATTTTTGTGGATATATCCTTAATTGAAATTTCTTTCATCTCCTTTGGATAGATATAAATTGAATTGGCCACTTCATTTTTCCCCCTCTGGACCTCTCTCTTGTTGATCTCATATCCTTCTTTTTCTACTGCCAATCTAAGCTTATCTAGCTCTCACAACCAACTCTTACAAACCTATAATTAGTTCCTAGGCTAATGCAACAATTTCTATTTTAATAAAACTACCCTTATCTCTAACTTATGACTCATTCAACTACAAACAACAACTACTCTTTCGAGTCATCCCATTTCTTTGGGGATATCATTAACTGACACCTAACAACTAAATAGATTCCCTATCTATGCTTACTAAGAAATAAACATTGTTTTACATGAAATTTTACAGTGGACCCTTCTTGGGCTGACGTTTAGACCTTTAGGTCTGACTAGATACTTCAAGCTTGATCTTTGAGAGCCAATGCTCTTGCATCACTCCCTATTAATAAGGGGCCAACAACAACTTCTCAGGTGGAGATGATTAGACAACCAACTTCTTCAAGAACTCCTCATGATTTTATGAACTGTTTTTCATTATCTAGGAGTCTTCATGTTTTGGGCTTCTACATAGGGCACTGAGCATCCATCAGTTTCATCTATGAGTCAGCCATGTCATCATCGGAAAGCAATCCATTGGTATATATGTAGCCTTCCTTCATGTCATGCTACTTTATTCATGCCATGTTTACTTAACGATATTTCATCGTACTACATGTGCATCAGTGGTGGAAGACATCCATAAATCTTCCCTTGGTGGCCTTGCATAAACCAATCCAAATATTGGTTCAAAAATAAAGGAATGAACATTAAAATCAAAATTATCCTTGTGGTGGTCTTTCATCATAACATCTATAAGTTTGCATCAACATCTTGCATACATATCGACACATCTCCCAAAGATATATCTTTTCAAGCGTCACTTTCTTTTTCAGACTCCATTAGAGTCCTCACATATTTCATGGAGATATCCTAGTCAAATATTCTTGGTCTTCCAGAAGTTGATTTCCTTTACCATGGTTGCATATCTCACGATCTCTTCCTTTCGTTCTTCACATATTTCATTCCCAAGAGCTTCCAATAAGAGTTCCTCAATTGTAGTCAACCACCTCATACCTCATATGAGGACATATTATGTGATTTCATCTAGTGTGAAGCATGCCTTCTGACATCCTTTCATAGGAGGAGATTCCTTTCCTTTGATCATGCTTCTCAAGACAGAGCAGTGATCTATGTTACCTGCAACCATACAACATGATGTTATCATATTTAATATAAGCATACATACTTCATTTACCTTTAGGTCATCTAGGATTTTTTTAGCAACTTCCATGATTGAAAAGAGCTTCAACCCCTTGATCTGCTTCATCTCTTATGCCATCATAATATCATCCCATGAATTCCACAAGTTGGAGTTCCTAATCAGGTTTGAGTTCACTCTTAGGTTAACTGTTGAGGAGTGTTCCAATATCAAAACTAATGCCTTTTGTTATTTTATTGACTTTAAAAGAGCTTTTGAAATAGTTCCTTGGGATAAGCTATGGTGAAGAATTGAAGAGATAATGGTTCCTCTCTAGTTCAGGGCTATTGTGATTTAGTTTTACGAGAATGTTGTTGTCAATATTAATATTATTGAGAGTTGATATAAATAAATTAAATGCAATATCAGAGTTAAGAACAGATGTTCCCTATCCCCTACAATTTTTGGTATTTACATTAACAAGCTAGAAATGTGTTTGGAAGCTACAGGATGTGATGGCCCTGAGCTCACTCGCATGGTCATTACTCTTCTCATTTATGCATATGATATCATTCTTCTATCCAGAAGCCATGATGATCTCAACAAGTAGCTTAAGATCCTCCATCATTGCTAGTCTAAGATGGATATGACTGTTAATATCGACAAACACTAAACTCATGATAATTAAATCTAAAAAGATCAACCATGATAATTTCCCCTATGCTAAAAAATACTTGGAGTAGGTTTCTTCATACAAATATCTAGGTATTAACATTCATCATCTGCTCAACTAGAATTATAACATTGAGAAAAGGATTACGGAGGTCGGAAAGCTTATTATGAGCTTGAAAACAATTATAAGTTGATTGATCTTTGGATTTGGAGTAACATTATGTTCCTCTATGATACTCTCATCACCCTTGTTAATTTATATCCCTATGAGGTTTGGGGTTGCAGTTCATCTAGAGAATCATGGAGGAAGATCAAGTTGATTCAAAAGAAAGTTATGACCCACAACTTCAAGATTCAAGTAAATACTCCCTATCGTATCCCCTTGATAGAAGTTAGTCTCCCCCCCATTGAAATCATGTATATGTTTAGGTATTTGATATATAAGAAGAAGATTCACAACATGGAATCGAAGTGGTTCCCGAAAGTTTCTTCTAACTCTAGCCAAAACCCTCACCTCCAACTCAAGCGAGGATGGCATAAGGGTGCCTAGTCTTGGCTCGACTATTAGGGGATAAAGGAGGAGATAATCTTAGAGGATAATAATAATAATATTAAAAATACTATTACCTGCAAATTTAAATCTAATCTATTGGATGATAAGGAGATATAGTGAAAAAGGAAGCTAAGGTATTATAAGGAGGCGATCTACCCCACTTTTGCGAACCATAATTATCTTTTGACCTTGACTAGTGCTAGAAAGAAAATGAATATTGGATAGATAAGGAATAACTCTCATGAGCTTCGAAGTGAAGCGAAACATAATTACCCAAGTCGTACTCACACTACCAAAATATTTTCCACACTTCAAACCTTCTTGACCTGTTAATTCAACAAAACTATAGTGATATAGGAACATTTCTTTCCCTTCTTTTTGATTATAAAAATAAAATATTAAAGAGTCACAATTGATCTCTTACTTTCTTAAAGTTTGATAGGCTACATTGGTCTTAGTTGATGTTAATTAACATCATCATCATCATGATTTTTTAAATTGAAGGAATATTTTATTTATATTTTAGAAAAGAAAGGTGTCAACTATAGTTTGAGCACAAATGAAATCACGTGGCATCACACATCACCTTCATTATGGGATTTAAAAAGCACTTCTCACAGAACCATTAATTTAATTAAATTTTCAATTAAAAACAAATTTTAATTTTGTAACCGTATATGAGTTGTATTTAATTAAAGTTTCAATTGAAAATAAAGTTTTAATTTTATAATAATTTTATCATCTTTCGTTTTTAAGGATAAAATATGCGCACATACAACTAAAAAATAGTTAATGCAGCCTTACATTGTAACTTTATTATTTTATTGGGATTTAAAAGACTTCATGTAGCCTTACATTGTAATTCTATTGCATCATTATTATATCTTCCAAGGTAGGTATATAGCGATCGCTATGCCACTAACTATATATTAATTGTGTTGACTTATTTTTAATATCATTTTTTTAGCCAAAGTTTTACTGCAACTAAGCAATGTAGGTTGGGATGATAATGTTTAACCAAATTTTTCCTTCTGTTTGATTAGGCAACCAAATGAACATCTTATTGCAACTTTTCTTTCCATTAATTGGAACAATGCATTAATTTTACAACATATCCTAAGTTTTATTTTGAGAACCTTATTAACTTTACAACATATCCTAAGGTTTTTTTTGGTAGCGTATTAGCTTCCTTTACAACATTCTTCCAACTTCTAAATACCATATACTAAGTTTCTATTTTTAGGCTAGTTGAACAATGTCCTAGAACACATTGTTAGCATGTGAGACATTTGTCAGCCTTCCCACACATTCGTTGTAAGGGTTTCCTACTAAAATCACACTTACTTGTTAGGGTTATTTTTTTCAAACTTCATACTTGACTGTGCTCCCTATATTCACTTTTGGTCTCGGATCAATGAGCTTTTGTAGTCAATCTTCATGTGTGCACTCCCTTCTAGTACTTGATCGTTATATGCACTCTCCTTTTTCATGATAATCAGCGGAGGATTCTTCGATAGCAACAGGGGTAAGGAGTAAAGGTGGAGGATTCTTTGACAATAGGGTAGCACCTGCATCATAGTGCATCATATATTACTAGCTGGATTATTGATTATTACATTGTTGTTATACTCTTTATGATTCCTTCCAATAATGAAATCTGGAGAATGGTTTTGACGTCTCTGGACTCAATTATTTTTGTCAATTTTCAACAAAACCTTCACAAAATCTTGTAATTAAAAATTAAACCCCATAAACAAATCAAATATTAGAACAATGAATTGATAAACCAAATTAGGCACTTTCCATTCTATAAAAGAAGTGTGGAAAAATAACTATGTACTTGGGGCAATTGCAAGTAAGAATAGGTGCCCAAGTGTCAATACCAATGGACTTTGTAAGTCCTTGCCTTCTTTCATCTAGGTTTTGTAAGTATGCCAATGGATTCATTACTTATCACTGTTGATGAAGTAAAGCAAAGCACATATGCAACTTGACACTGTAAAGGGTAGGGGAAAAGATCAATGAAGTATTTGGTTGTATAGAAAAAATGTGTCTATCCACGAATGTTCTACAAATTGATAAAGGTTTTTCCCACATAGGTTTGACACCTACAAGTTCTGGTGTATAGACAAAACTTGGGTGACCCTTGCATTTTAGCCTTTGAAAGTGGAGGAAATTCCAACATGAAGATATTGGAAACTATAATTTTCCATTGCATTCACCCTTTGTTTGTTTGACCACTTTTCATTTTCAGCTTGTTTGGCTTATATTGAGGTTTATTTCTTTATGCAGGTCTACCACCGCAAGTGAGCATAGCTTTCACATATCAATTTGAGAGCTAGAAGAGATGGCTTATAGATTCAACACTCCCCCACAAATTGCGTAAGAAATCCAACAAATAAAATTGATAAATTGGTCCTTACTATTCCCAGCAAATAAAATTGATAAATTGTTCCTTATTATTTTTGATTGACTGGTCATATTTTCCATGCATACTTCCTTTTCAACATCTCAAACAAACCCCTAAAAATTCTAAATCACGTGGGGAAGGACTATACATTATTCGATCAATAATGCATATGCATATCATCTGTGCATGAGATCTTTTCAACACACCGAGGAATTCAAGAAAGCAACCAATGCACTAAACTCTTCTTTTCAAGTATGGGGTAAAGTGTTCATATTTTATCTTTCCTATGTTCAAATATTTAGTTGAACTGGATTGAAACTCTCTGGAATGCACTAAACTCTTATTTTCAAGTATGGGGTAAAGTGTTTATATTTTATCTTTCCTATGTTCAAATATTTAGTTGAAGTGGATTGAAACTTTCTAGGTATCTTATTTAGTTTTAGCTACCAATAAATATATAAAGATGGATCAAAAGTAAGCATGTGGATACATCTAGGAAGAGGAGCATATTTCTTATTGGTGGATAACACATTGTGTTTTTATATATTGAAAAAAAGTTTGATATGCTACTAATTAGCAAATTTGAGGCATATCTATGTATAATTTAGTTGCTTTGTCACATTATTAATTAGCAAATATGATGCATGTATATGTCTTTTCATATGGACATGCACAACAAATTGATGCACCATGACAACATATATTGTACTTTTGTATGCAAGATTGACACTCTCAAAGTAATTTTCATTGATCATGCATCATTATCATCAACAACAATAATTTTCATTCTTCATGCATTATTATAATCAACACAATACATATTAGATTAGACATCATTGGAAATTTTGTGCATGGATTGAATATTATGGAAAAATAACTTTACCAAGACACAAATTAAGATATAGGCTACCCATAATTTTAGTGTGCTCCTTAAACTACTTCATTCACAAACTACTTCCATTCACAATTAAGAATATGAGACATTTTTGAAGCGAGTCCTAGTTGCATTACTAAAATATAATTAATCAAAATTAGAAAAGTAGAAATATTATTTATAG
Organism: Pinus taeda; assembly: GCA_000404065.3. Lineage (NCBI taxonomy): Eukaryota > Viridiplantae > Streptophyta > Pinopsida > Pinales > Pinaceae > Pinus > Pinus taeda. The sequence continues at coordinate 6,178 of APFE030041865.1, forward strand.
AAAATGTCATTTTGGGAAATTTAAAATAAAAAATAATATTTATAAAAGCTATAACATGCTTGCACACCATCGAATTTATAATCCAAGATGTTGGAGAAAAATTCTTCCACATCATCAATACAATCCAATATGTCATTTGAGAAAAAAAAGAAATAATAATATATAAAAAATACAACATGCTTCTGCACCATCAAATTTGCAATCCAACATGTGGGAGAAAAATACCATTTCTACGAAAACTACAAGTCCAATTGGTTGCACAGAAACATATATAGTAAGTCTACCTGATCCAATTGTTTGCACAGAAGCAAATTTGGCAACTTCATTAAAACATTGAGATGTTATATACCCAATCGTTCAATTCCAGTCTTGTAGGCAGGTATAATGTCTGCCATTGAGCCTTGTTATTATAATGGGATCAAAGTTTTTTTTAGTTTAATTGAAGTTTTTTAGTTTAATTATGTGGTTGTATGTTTGACATTCATATTTTATGTTTTATATGGTTTAATATCATAGCTTTACATTGTAATTTTATTCCATTGGGATCCTTTTTATCAGTTTAATTATGGGGTCAAGATCATACTGAGATGATCTATATTGCTAAACGAGGAAGCTCATAGGGCATACTTGACTTTTCAAAGCGATGATAAATCTTCCACAGAAAGAAGCTGAACTGTGCAAGATCCGTTTCATATCCATGTTTTGAGTTTCTTTTCCATTGTTTTAGGTGGATGCTGCAGCTGTCAAACACAGCGCGGTGCTTGCTATTCTATTGTTCTTGGTCGCTGCGCTTGGCAAGTAACGAGACAGCGAACTGTTCTCGTGCAGGATTCCCCAAATCTTCTATGGGTAAGTTGAGTGAAATCTAAACTCCATTCTGAAATCCACTCTATTCCATTCTGAAATTTGTTGTCATTTTCAAATCATGTAATATTCTATTTTTCTTGCACATTTATCTTTTCTAGTTTGTCTCAGAATTCATTCTTGTCTATGTGAATGAAGGTCGTTACGGAAATGAGCCAGCCGGGTTTGTCATTCTGATTTGATCATGGACAAGCAAGAAGAAAACATATGGACATTGAGAAACTGTATATAATTCTGGTGAAGCAAGAAAAAATATGGAAATTGAGAAACTGCAACAGATTTAAGGTTTACAACTCCTACTCCGGAATACCAACAAAAATTTGAAAATTTTAATAATTCATAACAGCACACTGTTCAGTCCAAAAATATAATATGAGTTTCAAACACTTTGAAAGCTTATTCTGGAATGCCATAAAATTTTTGAAATACTATCTGAAATCTATTACCAATGTCCATTCAATGATAACAGGGATGTGAAATTCCCTACCAAGCATCTATTAAGTTCGCTGTATTCACTGGTACTTCAAACCTCAAAAGTACAAGCACGGTGAATCTTATGTCCATTGTGCAGATAAGAGTTTTCTGATCTCTCAATGGCAGTCCACATCCCAGTCCTTTCCGTTTGTTGTCCTGCTGCACTTCTTATAGGCGGGGGCTCATACATATAACAAACCGGAACATCACTGTCAACATAACCGCGAACAAAAATCTTCTCACGCCACGCTACAGAACGCGAAATCCGTCGAAGGGTTTTAGGAAGAGAACCCAGGGCCCTCCAAACGTTTTCATCGGAATCGTATTCCATCACTCCCCGCTGCTTCTCAAACGAATACAACCGCCCGGAAGAGGAAACAACCAGACACCTCCGTGGGTCTCCCCCGGTATCCGACATATTCTCCAGCGTTGTCCATGCCCCTCTTTCTGGATCATAAACTTGTGCACTCCACCCGATTAGATCACCCTCCTCATCACTGTCACCGCTAAGATCACCCTCGTCATCACCCTCCTCATCACTGTCACCCCTAAGATCACCCACCTCATCAATGTCACCGCCAATAACGAAAAATTTGCCGTCAATGAAAGCGCCATAGCTCATATCCCGTCCACGGCTCATGTCGGGAAGAAGCTTCCATTGGTCTTCAAACACATTGTAAACAGCTGCAGATCGCAACAGATTTTCATTTCCATCCTCTCCGCCGGCAACGTAAATGAGTCCTTGCGGCGAAACCGAGTAAGCGCCGAATGCTGGACTCACCGGCATGTCGGCACCGCGCCTCCACTTACTCGACGCCAAATCGAAGATGAAAACGGTTTTGAGCCTCTCCTCTTGGGGTATGGGATTACATCCGCCTAACAAAAACAGCCTTTGGTTGACGCAAAGACAGTCACAAAAAAGAGGAATTCCGGCATGACAGCCCGGGAAGTGGGGAAGGGGAGGAAGTGTTTTCCGTGTGCCTCGCAGAGGGTCGAACAAAGAAATCACCATTTGTAGATTAGGATGAGTGTCATCCAGAAATTCCGAGAGTTCCACCAAACATATCAACTGCTCAGAAGTCCCACGCTTTTTCCTGTCTTCATAGAACTCAGGGTGCTTGATAGCGGTTTCCCAGGTTTTGCAAACTGCTCTGAGGTTTCCATGGGAATGGTAAGGAACTCTTAACAGACACTCTCGCCGTAATTGCCATGGAAGAACAGCAAAAGCGTCCATTTAAAAGATGTACTACCCGCTAGTGAATATAAACCTGGAAGACTTTCAAATCAGATAAGCCGGAACCTAAGCTAACCCAACAGAAGTAGACTTTTCCTGCTTGGATAGGTTAAGCCGTAGATACCAAAGCCATATAGAACATAACATACAATAAAAAAAACAACACAGATGGAATGAAAGGGAGAAAGATCAGAATAAATAAGAATTCAAGTAACAACAGCGAAACCCTACTAGTGTAACCCTACCCACTTAACTGAAAACGGTATTTTTTTTTAATTTTTTTCGTACGGGGTAAATTGTCTCTTTTGGTTTTTTTTTCTTTTTTGAAGAGTTACGAAGATAAATAGATTTAATATTTTGAATATACTCTCAAAATGATTTTTTTTTGTTTGGGGTAAATTGTTCATTTTTTCATTTTTTAAGAGCTTTTTTTTTCCTTTTGGAAGGGTTATTGAAGATATAAATATATTTAATAGTTTGAATATATTTTAATTGTAGAGGAAGGTTTACAAGTCAAACTTGTATTTACAATATACTATTGTGGTATTTTAAGTAATTTTATAATATCCAAGGTCCGCTACGTCCAGGGTTGTTCAATGCTAGGGTCGAAGGGGGTCAATTTTTTACATTAAAGAAAATATAATATACAAATCACATTAAAATATATAACATATATATAGTACTTATCAAATATATCCAGGGTCAGTTGTCCAATGCTAGGGTGGAAAGGGTGGAAGGGGGTCACACCCCGGGTCCGTTGTTCAATGCTAGGGTAGAATCACATTAAAATATACAACATATATATAGTACTTATCAAATAGTCCGTTGTTCAATGCTAGGGTGGAGTTCAATGCTTCGGTGGAAGGGCGTCAATTTTTTAGATTAAAGAAAATATAATATACAAATCACATTAAAATATATAACATATATATAGTACTTATCAAATATATCCAGGGTCCGTTGTTCAATGCTAGGGTGGAATGGTTGTTCAATGCTAGGGTGGAAGGGGTTGTTCAATGCTAGGGTGGAAGGGGTTAGGGTGGAGTTTAATGCTAGGGTGGAAGGGATGGAAAAAGAAAATATAATATACAAATCACATTAAAATATATAACATATATATAGTACTTATCAAATATATCCAGGGTCCGTTGTTCAATGCTAGGGTGGAAGGGGTTGTTCAATGCTAGGGTGGAAGGGTTGTTCAATGCTAGGGTGGAAGGGGTTGTTCAATGCTAGGGTGGAAGGGGGTGAACAACGCTAGGGTGGAATCACATTAAAATATATATAGTACTTATCAAATAGTCCATTGTTCAATGCTAGGGTGGAAGGGGGTCAATTTTTTAGATTAAAGAAAATATAATATACAAATCACATTAAAATATATAACATACCCCAGGGTGGAAGGGATGGAAGGGATTGTAAGGGATGGAAGGGTGGAATCACATTAAAATATATATAGTACTTATCAAATAGTCCGCTATTCAATGCTAGGGTGGAAGGGGTTAGGGTGGAGTTTAATGCTAGGGTGGAAGGGGGTCAATTTTTTAGATTAAAGAAAATATAATATACAAATCACATTAAAATATATAACATACCCCACGGTGGAAGGGATGGAAGGGATTGTACTGACCTGACCCCAAGAGCTTTCGGGATTAGACCCTGTGACCTCCCATTGGCAAGGCACTTGATTGACTGATTGAGATAACTCTTGGGGATTTACACAAGGGAAATTATTAACTTATAAATATGATTTTTTACAATACCACGGACAAATATCTAGAAGAGAAAGATGGAGAGAGGGAGGGAAAAAGTGAGAGGAGGGAAGAAAATCATAATACTATGGGCCAATACAATGGTTTACCAATACCATAGGCCATCTAGGATTTTGATTATTATGTTATGGATCTAGGCTTTTAATTATTCTATTGCAATACCGTGGGCCAATACTAAGGCTTATCAATACCACATGCCCAAAAACCATAACTCATTTCAAAATTAACATATTTTACAAATACTTTAGTTTAAATTAATTTTATAACAATTTTTTAACTAGCATTTCGACTACATGTTGCAAAGGAAACGCCGTAAAGCATAAATTGAGAAACAATTTAAATAAGATGCAAAGATGTAGCAGAAATGAAATTCTAAGGCTGTATGAACTGAAGTTGATTTAGGGTGCCTAAGACTATATTTAATATTAATTATTGAATTAATATTGCATATACATCTCATAAAATTCAACCAACTTATAATTCAGGGCAATCTCTAATTTTGGCTTTGGGTCATTAACATGGTGATGCCTTCTCTCAACCACTAAACCACGATAGTAAGCCCAACGACCTCCATCAATACCCTATGGGTCTGAAATCTCTAACCCTATGACCACGAACCATCCACACCTGTGATAAGACTAAAAATAAATTGGCATATTCATAGGGAAATCTAGTGACCGAGAGGATTTCTCCATATTGAAGAAAACACCACACAACCTCACATTGAATGCTCCTCAAATTCCATAGATCTCACACAGAATTCATGCCTTTGCATTTACCAAATACTATCTTGAGAAAATTGAATTTCTTCAATGCAGAATCTTCCTCCAACAATGGTTTCTTATTTTCAAACCAATCGCTCTTCCAAGTGAGAAGTTTCAATGGTAGGGTCATATTCCAAGTCTCTGCCCTGTGTTGGCTATAACCCACACAATATTATTCTCAAAATTGTAACACAGAGTTAAGTCTATAGTCATTCATCACTAACATTTCAGTTATCATTGTAATTGATGGAGAAACACACACATATACTGAAAATCAAATGAAAAGCAATCTCTTCCTACAATTAATTAATAACAAATTATTTTACGGAGACTCACCTAATTCTTGGCCTTTTCTCATACTGTCCCTTATTCAGCCATCAACACTCAGGTTTGGATTATTTCCATACAAAGGCAATAACAAAATAATGAAATACATTAATTAATATTTTTGTGGATATATCCTTAATTGAAATTTCTTTCATCTCCTTTGGATAGATATAAATTAAATTGAACACTTCATTTTTCCCCCTCTGGACCTCTCTCTCGTTGATCTCATATCCTTCTTTTTCTACTGCCAATCTAAGCTTATCTAGCTCTCACAACCAACTCTTACAAACCTATAATTAGTTCCTAGGCTAATGCAACAATTTCTATTTTAATAAAACTACCCTCGTCTCTAACTTATGACTCATTCAACAACAAGCAACAACTACTCTTTCGAGTCATCCCATTTCTTCGAGGATATCATTAACTGACACCTAACAACTAAATAGATTCCCTATCTATGCTTACTAAGAAATAAACATTGTTTTACATGAAATTTTACAGTGGACCCTTCTTGGGCTGACGTTTAGACCTTTAGGTCTGACTAGATACTTCAAGCTTGATCTTTGAGAGCCAATGCTCTTGCATCACTCCCTATTAATAAGGGGCCAACAACAACTTCTCAGGTGGAGAGGATTAGACAACCAACTTCTTCAAGAACACCTCATGATTTTATGAACTGTTTTTCATTATCTACGAGTCTTCATGTTTGGGGCTTCTACATAGGGCACTGAGCATCCATCAGTTTCATCTATGAGTCAGCCATGTCATCATCGGAAAGCAATCCATTGGTCTATATGTAGCCTTCCTTCATGTCATGCTACTTTATTCATGCCATGTTTACTTAACGGTATTTCATCGTACTACATGTGCGTCAGTGGTGGAAGACATCCATAAATCTTCCCTTGGTGGCCTTGCGTAAACCAATCCAAATATTGGTTCAAAAATAAAGGAATGAACATTAAAATCAACATTACCCTTGTGGTTGTCTTTCATCATAACATCTATAAGTTTGCATCAACATCTTGCATACATATCGACACATCCCCCAAAGATATATCTTTTCAAGTGTCACTTTCTTTTTCAGACTCCATTAGAGTCCTCGCATATTTCGTGGAGATATCCTAGTCAAATATTCTTGGTCTTCCAGAAGTTGATTTCCTTTACCATGGTTGCATATCTCACGATCTCTTCCTTCCGTTCTTCACACATTTCATTCCCAGGAGCTTCCAATAAGAGTTCCTCAATTGTAGTCAACCACCTCATACCTCATATGAGGACATATTATGTGATTTCATCTAGTGTGAAGCATGCCTTCTGTCATCCTTTCATAGGAGGAGATTCCTTTCCTCTGATCATGCTTCTCAAGACAGAGCAGTGATCTATGTTACCTGCAACCATTTTACATGATGTTATCATATTGAATACAAGCATACATACCTCATTTACCTTTAGGTCATCTACGATTTTTTTAGCAACTTCCATGATTGAAAAGAGCTTCAACCCCTTGATCTGCTTCATCTCTTATGCCATCATAATATCATCCCATGAATTCCACAAGTTGGAGTTCCTAATCAGGTTTGAGTTCACTCTTAGGTTAACTGTTGAGGAGTGTTCCAATATCAAAACTAATGCCTTTTGTTATTTTATTGACTTTAAAAAAGCTTTTGAAACAGTTCCTTGGGATAAGCTATGGTGAAGAATTGAAGAGATAATGGTTCCTCTCTAGTTCAGGGCTATTGTGATTTAGTTTTATGAGAATGTTGTTCTCAATATTAATATTATTGAGAGTTGATATAAATAAATTAAATGCAATATCAGAGTTAAGAACGGATGTTCCCTATCCCCTACAATTTTTGGTATTTACATTAACAAGCTAGAAATGTGTTTGGAAGCCACAGGATGTGATGGCCCTGAGCTCACTGGCATGGTCATTACTCTTCTCCTTTATGCATATGATATCATTCTTCTATCCAGAAGCCATGATGATCTCGACAAGTAGCTTAATATCCTCCATGATTGCTAGTCTAAGATGGATATGACTATTAATATCGACAAACACTAAACTCATGATAATTAAATCTAAAAAGATCAACCATGATAATTTCCCCTATGCTAAAAAATACTTGGAGTAGGTTTCTTCATACAAATATCTAGGTATTAACATTCATCATCAGCTCAACTAGAATTATAACATTGAGAAAAGGATTACGGAGGTCGGAAAGCTTATTATGAGCTTGAAAACAATTATAAGTTGATTGATCTTTGGATTTGGAGTAACATTATGTTCCTCTATGATACTCTCGTCACCCTTGTTAATTTATATCCCTATGAGGTTTGGGGTTGCAGTTCATCTAGAGAATCATGGAGGAAGATCAAGTTGATTCAAAAGAAAGTTATGACCCACAACTTCAAGATTCAAGTAAATACTCCCTATCGTATCCCCTTGATAGAAGTTAGTCTCCCCCCCATTGAAATCATGGATATGTTTAGGTATTTGATATATAAGAAGAAGATTCACAACATGGAATCGAAGTGGTTCCCGAAATTTTCTTCTAACTCTAGCCAAAACCCTCACCTCCAACTCAAGCGAGGATGGCATAAGGGTGCCTAGTCTTGGCTCGACTATTAGGGGATAAAGGAGGAGATAATCTTAGAGGATAATAATAATAATATTAAAAATACTATTACCTCCAAATTTAAATCTAATCTATTGGATGATAAGGAGATATAGTGAAAAAGGAAGCTAAGGTATTATAAGGAGGCGATCTACCCCACTTTTGCGAACCATAATTATCTTTTGACCTTGACTAGTGCTAGAAAGAAAATGAATATTGGATAGATAAGGAATAACTCTCATGAGCTTCGAAGTGAAGCGAAACATAATTACCCAAGTCGTACTCACACTACCAAAATATTTTCCACACTTCAAACCTTCTTGACCTGTTATTTCAACAAAACTATAGTGATATAGGAACATTTCTTTCCCTTCTTTTTTAGTATAAAAATAAAATATTAAAGAGTCACAATTGATCTCTTACTTTCTTAAAGTTTGATAGGCTACATTGGTCTTAGTTGATGTTAATTAACATCATCATCATCATGATTTTTTAAATTGAAGGAATATTTTATTTATATTTTAGAAAAGAAAGGTGTCAACTATAGTTTGAGCACAAATGAAATCACGTGGCATCACACATCACCTTCATTATGGGATTTAAAAAGCACTTCTCACAGAACCATTAATTTAATTAAATTTTCAATTAAAAACAAATTTTAATTTTGTAACCGTATATGAGTTGTATTTAATTAAAGTTTCAATTGAAAATAAAGTTTTAATTTTATAATAATTTTATCATCTTTCGTTTTTAAGGATAAAATATGCGCACATACAACTAAAAAATAGTTAATGCAGCCTTACATTGTAACTTTATTATTTTATTGGGATTTAAAAGACTTCATGTAGCCTTACATTGTAATTCTATTGCATCATTATTATATCTTCCAAGGTAGGTATATAGCGATCGCTATGCCACTAACTATATATTAATTGTGTTGACTTATTTTTAATATCATTTTTTTAGCCAAAGTTTTACTGCAACTAAGCAATGTAGGTTGGGATGATAATGTTTAACCAAATTTTTCCTTCTGTTTGATTAGGCAACCAAATGAACATCTTATCGCAACTTTTCTTTCCATTAATTGGAACAATGCATTAATTTTACAACATATCCTAAGTTTTATTTTGAGCACCTTATTAACTTTACAACATATCCTAAGGTTTTTTTTGGCAGCGTATTAGCTTCCTTTACAACATTCTTCCAACTTCTAAATACCATATACTAAGTTTCTATTTTTAGGCCAGTTGAACAATGTCCTAGAACACATTGTTAGCATGTGAGACATTTGTCAGCCTTCCCACACATTCGTTGTAAGGGTTTCCTACTAAAATCACACTTGCTACGGTTATTTTTTTCAAACTTCATACTTGACTGTGCTCCCTATATTCACTTTTGGCCTCGGATCAATGATTTTTTGTAGTCAATCTTCATGTGTGCACTCCCTTCTAGTACTTGATCGTTATGTGCACTTTCCTTTTTCATGACAATCGGCGGAGGATTCTTCGATAGCAGCCGGGGTAAGGAGTAAAGGTGGAGGATTCTTTGACAACAAGGTAGCACCTGCATCATAGTGCATCATATATTACTAGTTGGATTATTGATTATTACATTGTTGTTATACTCTTAATGATTCCTTCCAATAATGAAATCTGGAGAATGGTTTTGACGTGTCTGGAGTCAATTATTTTTGTCAATTTTAAACAAAACCTTCAGAAAATCTTGTAATTAAAAATTAAACCCCATAAACAACTCAAATATTAGAACAATGAATTGATAAACCAAATTAGGCACTTTCCATTCTATAAAAGAAATGAGGAAAAATAAGTATGTACTTGGGGCAATTGCAAGTAAGAATAGGTGCCCAAGTGTCAATACCAGTGGACTTTGTAAGTCCTTGCCTTCCTTCATCTAGTTTTTGTAAGTATGCCAATGGATTCA
>APFE030041873.1:4638-63887 GCA_000404065.3 Pinus taeda
CATATTGTACTATAAATGTACATCTTTTGTGAATAAAAATTGTACTGAATGATTTATCTTTCCTATTGTTTTCCTATTTGTTCTCCCTGACCATGTCTGTTTAACAGATGGCTTTCGGTCCATGGTTTTGGATGAGATGGTTTTCGGTCCATGGAATTGGATGCTTCGGCATGTATAAATATGTATTGTAACATTGAAGGGAACATAATGAAAAACCAAGTTGGTAGTCCCGGTTTTGGGATCCAGTGGGAAATCTCTGTGTATGTGTGTTTTTTGTGTTATGCTCTCACATTGTTTATTTTATTTATTTTAGAATTTGTATGCAGGTAATTTCTCTACAGGGTTAGAACCTACATAATTGCTCTTTAGCTTGGCAATTACATTCTCATATAACCTTATAGCGGAAACTCTCAACTTGAGAGGAACCTTTAGCTCTTCTAATCTATTCCAAAGGTTGTATCTAGGAACCGTGTCGAAAGCCTTTCTAAAGTCCACAAAGCAACATAATAAATTGGATTTATCATTACGACATTCCTCCACAATGACCCTAAGCATAACGAGGTGGTCTGTTGTTGAGTGACACCTTCTGAAACCTGCTTGGCCTTTATCCCACTTACCTCAACTTTCAAGCCATATGCTTAACTTCTTTTCCAAAATACTACCATATAACTTGGCTAAGAGAGGGCTGATCATAATTGTCCGATAATTAGAGGGGTTATTTGTATCCCCGCTTTTAAAAATAAGGATAATGAGGTTCTGAGTCCAAGGTTTAGGGAACCCTTGCTTGACTGCTTGATTGAAAAGCTTGTGGTTGTGGGCGATGAGGACAATTCGTCCAATTTTTAAGATTTCTGCCTGCTAACCTTAAATGTCCTTAGCTTTCCCATTAGTGAGGTGATTAACCCCAAATTTAATGTCTTCTAAAGAGAAAGCTTCTTTCGTTGTGAGAAGGGTTTCCAAATTATCCATGACATTTGGACATTCATAAAGCTTTTTAAGATAGGAATTCGAATCGTGAAGAGAAAATTTATTATTATCTTTTATAAAATGTTTTATAAATATTTAAATATATAGATTTTAATTTACTTATAATAATTACATATGTATATTATATATAATATATAATAAGTTATATATTTAATTAAATAAAACAATTTTATCACAAAAATAAAATAATTAATAAAATATTAGATTATTAAATGTTGTAAAATAAAATTAAGAAATATGATTAAGTAATATGGACTCACTCGCTCACATGAATATTTGAGTGGACCCTAGTCTGACATTATGTGGTATTAATGATTATTGGCATTCCCAAGAAGGAAATTTGTGTAGTGTGGGTGAAGGCTATGTCTACTTTGGAGAACAGTTGATGGATAGCCATCTCTCCTCCACCATGGATGGATAACCATCTCTCCTCCGCAATTATATGGACGGAAATATGGTAAATTTGAATCTTGGGAAGATGAGATATATAAATCTTTTATGAGAAATGTAGTAAACTAGATGATCAATTTTCTTTGGGAATATTATTTTCGTTTATTAAATTTATTCCAGTGATATATAATTAAATTAAAGAATGAAGATAAAATATTTAAAACTTACATCGATTTTATATAATTGTTTTAAATGTTCTCTGATATTGAATATATAATTATTTTAGACCTTGATCGTAACCTTTGTAGTGTTTAATGGTTTGTTTAGAGAATTTAAGCTTAGGGAGGTCAAAGATGATTTTAATTAGGTAAAAGAATCTCACCTTTTTTTAATTTCACATAAAAGTATTTTATGGTCATATATATAATAGTTTAGAGGTTAGTTTTAATTATTTGTAATGTTTAATTGTTTATTTGTGTTTATAATGTCTATGTTAATTTTTTCTAGGGTTATGTTGTCTTTTGTTTAGATAATTGTATTTTTTCATTAACACATTAAGTTCACCCCATATTATTATTACATTTTTTAGATTTACATTATTATTCATGAGCATATGCAAGTATGTAGAAAGAACAACATGATTACCATCAATGTATTGGAACATAGACGAACAATAGAAGGAAAGAATTCAGACATAAAGACACCAAGATTGGTTCGAGACTAGGGAAAAACCCACTATGGGGAAAACCCTTGCAAACTCTTCTATTCTTGGATCACTATGAAATGATTCAACAAAAAAGAGTACAATGATCCATGTCTTCGTCTCTACAACTAACTAGTAGAACCACTATGACATCCATGAAATGAACCTAATCATGCTTATACTCAAAACCTTGATTTTGAGGACTGTGATTTACTATCACTATCTGTAGTTAATTGTTGAACATTATTGTCCTTAGTCTGAGTCTTCAGAATATTGAATTTTCATCTTTTAGTCTTGGATGCACGGAGGAGGAGTTGTGCAAATGACTATGGCAATCTTGGATGCTCCCTGGTGAACTATATGTGTGTGACTGGGGACAAATACACTTAGATCTGTCTCAAATGCCTAGTCTCACCCTTCAGGCTACTATGTGAATCGCTAAGGCTCCCCAGTCACACCCTTGAGCACGTTATGCATGTGTCCAGGGACAAAACTATCTGATTTGCTTTGAAAACTCTAAACACTCCCTTCAGGCTTATGTGCGAGTGAATGAGACTTCTGAGTTGCAACCTTGACTACTATGTGCATGGTTCTAGATTAAAAAATATTTAGTTATGTACGTGCCACCATGATAAAGAAAGCCTAGATTTGTGAGAGCCTCAATCCTATAGTTTCAGACCCTTCTGTAAACTTTCTCCACCAAACCCGTGTGAACCAAGACAATAGAAGAGAAGAGAAGACAACTTGATCAATATGTCCAAATCTTGAGGACTCTTTTATTTCTAGGCTTCCATGCGGGTCCGCTCGATTTTGAGACTGACCTATCTGATTGTACATATGCATAGAGACAACCTAATCCAATATACATGAGTGGGAACATAAATGCAAAAGCTTACTTCGTCGTGTCCAAACAATGTAATCCTTAGGTAGATTTGGTCCCCTCGAAAAACATAATATATTGAAATTATTATCTTCATCATGTGAGCTATCCAAAGTGGAATTTGACCAGAGTTGCATAATTTTAACACCCTATCAACTAGGGAAAATTGCACCTACTAATATTTGTTCGTCAATGAATATTCCATTAAAGTGTCATCATGTATTGTCACTAATCATCTATGTCATGTAAGCATCCTGCCATGACTATCTCCAGTATCTCACCATCATAGATCATCAATGTACACCTTGATCCATCACTTGCTTATTCCTACTTATCTCTTTATTATTCCTACTCATATCTTGAACATTCTCAAATCTAAAAGAAGTTTTTTTCATCGGACTATGGTCCTAAATCTTTTTCAGTGGGCTACTACATGAAATCTCATCTTCAATCATCATCAAGGAGTGTATCATCACGTAGCACATCTCCACATCCAAACTAATGACAATGACGAAGGTCCTAATGGACACTCTTACCTCATGCCATGATAGTGGGGAGGGTCTTAAGGGACATTCTCACCCCATGTTGAGCACTAGGATTTCCAAACACATAGGTGAGCACATATCGACCCTTGGATCACATTGAGGAGCTCAATTGCAACTCAAAAATGCATAGGGTTATCTCGACCCATCCTATTGCCTACTGATCTTTCCATCGATGATCCTAAATAATCATGTATTACAACACTTGCATCATAATTGACTGGGGTTATACACCCCAAGTAAACTTTCAACCCATTGGAAAAAAGGGGAGCAATATTCCCGATAAGCCCTACTTTTGGGTAAGATTCCAACTGGGGTATACTCTGTAAAGAATAGACATGAGAGAAACATTCTTTGAGCATATGAAGAGAGGGGAGAAACGTCTCCAACCCAATGGGTAATAGATATGGGTGATACCCTATTTTCCAAAGTTCCTTCGACCGCAGGAGCCCTCTATCTCAATTTCCCATCTTGGGAGCTTAGAAAGGGTGGAAGAGTTGGTTCAGTGTCCTTGATCACCACTTCTCTTATCATCACAAATATTGTGTGTTGTTGTCTCAATAGTAGTTGTGAGAGAAAAGTTTGATGGAAATGTATTTTAAAGTTTATGAATCTCACTGAATCTCACTAAAGTCTAATATGAAAACTATATAATGTGTATTGATACCTTTACAAAAATATCCAAATTTTTAATTATTTTATAGGTAGATTCCATATAATTTTGGAATTTTTTAAGGTAAACTAATTTTATACTGTAAAGTTTGGGTGAATCACTTCTATAAGAAATGAAAATTGGTGAGGCATTTTTTGGAAAAATCATGGAAAATTAGCCCACATGCGAATATTAACCCCTAGAATTTTCCATGTGAGTTTTTTCTTGTTCATAAAAGAAAACAAATCAAATATCATGTTAGATCATAAATAATCATATAAATCACAAAAGGATACCATAATCATCCTCGCTCTGAAGGATGTGTCAATCACAAGCGTAATATTGTCTCAGAAAAAACACTATCTCAATATGAAGGTATCTTAGTCTCAACTATATATGGGATTATTTGTCATCGCAATGTATCCATGTCATATTGAGATCTTGATCATCGGATCTCTAAGGAGCTTCTTCATCTTGCCCCACAGTTATTCATTCTAGAAACATCATACTCAATGTCGATTGAGTGTAAATCTATGGACCTTTCATTAATAATATCATGACATATCTCATATTAAGGAAGCACTCATATGTGCACATTAACAATCATCTCTATCAACAATAATACATCTATGCAATGACATATCATTGGAGAAATATCTCAGACTAAAAAATATAACATCTTATGCAAATATTTCAAAGGATGTTTGGTGGTAACTGTATGTGAATGAAGTGGCTCAATCATGAATTTATTTATGTTTTTATGCACATCATGTATATGGATGAATGTTTAAAAATAGAACATCAATGCTTCAATCAACTATCAATTTGCATGTCAAGTTTAACAGTATCTCTTCACAACATATTGTAATTTAATTGTAGTATGCAAGGATTTTCATTTCCATTATTCAATAACATCCTTCAATTGATTTGCAAGATAGAATTTCTTTCCAAAATTCCACAAATCAATTCATCATGCCATGATACATCATTTAAAGCTTCAGAAGCCATTTCTCTCTTACTTAGATCATGACAGGCTCATCACATGTCATGAGTAGACCATCTGTATATAAAACACAAACCGTAATCAAAATCAAAGCCATACCTTGTAACTCATCATCGAAGATTCATCAGGTAATAGTAAAATATGGACATATCTAGATCAGGGAGATTTTTGCATGCAATGCTATCTGCAAACACAAGAATTTACCAAAATGAATTATTTAGCTTTTTATAAATCACTATTGTACCATCAACTCATCAAATTTTAGAAGCGAGATCAACACTACTATTTAAGTCATTAGTATCATAGTATTAATTCTTTCAACCAGTGATAGGTAGAGCTCATATCATATTTTGCCTTCAATTATTATCATGCCAAAAAGTTGTCATCTACCACCCAATACCAATTCAAACATTATCAAGTCATTCTCATAATCATAATAAAATTCACTTATGTGACTAGATACAAAGGCATATGCAAGTTCCATCTTCATACTGAATCACAATTGTCAATTTTGCAAGGAAGAAGGAGGCCAATACCAAACCATTTATTGAATAACCATATAAGTCACTGGAAGTCATTATGCTCATATATCATTAGCATCAAGGAGAATCATCAGTCTTCAAATCGAAACACTAATTATCATATGAAAATCCAAAGGATATATTAATCATCAAGACCAAGTTCTAACTTATTGTCAGGAATCATGTCATAAGTCTAAACATTTCTCATCCATATCAGTCAATGAAATATAGTCAAACTCCTGTAACATAATCTATAAACACAATGTCATATATGTATCCCAATCACCTCTAAAAACAAGTTCATTCTACACATTAATATTATAGATAACATTAAACCTTTACCTTCTTTCAGATCTTTTTGTAATCTGCAACACATCTGTAGTACTAACATCTTCGAGGTGAAGATATGATTTCATGCACAAAGCTTCATTTTCTTTGTTTCGCAAGTATAGTTGCATCCATAGGCCTTCCTCTATGTGACTGGGACCCATAGTCGAACTCTGCAAGATGCTATGTGAGCTATTGTGGTCGAATCAACCCAGAAATCATCTCAGCGCCTTTGTCACGCCATTGAGCTTGCATTCGTGTGACTAGGAGGCTATAGTCGCACCTATAGCCTTTAATCCATGCGATTGAGGCTTTGAGTTAGACAAAACTCTTCTTATCTCAGATCAGAAATTTGTTGCAATTCAACAATGTCACATGCATATTAATATTAATTTAAGAATACATAATATATAATGAAAATAGTAATATGAGTAAGAATATTGAGGAGAGATTCTCCCTATAAATGGGAATCCACTTCATTCCTCTTCTCTATACTAATGTCATCTAATATCAGGGTTGTTAGATTATCAAATCAAACATGTATCCATGACATCAATCTTTTATCAAGTGATTATACTCAAGGAAATAGACAAATGTAACATCATATCTCAAAGATTAATAACACTTTCTATCAAGTCAATCCATCAATTTAGGGAATTCACTTTCATAGTTAGTCATCATTACAAGACATGATCTAGAATATCAACCCCATATTTATACCTCTATCTTCAAGGTTACCATGCTTTTCACAATCAATACGATTAAGTAAGGTCATTCAATAGAACTTTAACAACATAACAAGAGTTTCAACTCTTCTTCCCGTACTTTCATCATGTTTATCAAACAAATTATAAATAGTCAATGAGCTATCCTTTTATATGAAATCTATCATGTTTTATGTATGACAATTTTCAAGAATATCTTCTACTAGAGTCAAGGTGCTAGCCTTCTTTATATGATCAAGATATCCAACAGATATATCTTAGCCAAACATTAGGTATATTAATGTATCAACATTAGGTAGCCTCATTAAATTCAAGATGATCAAAATGTTCAACAGGAGGTGCACCTTTTCATCATAGGAAACATAAATCCAAGTCACTTTCATATATATGGACCATTTCAGAAGGAGACATCTCATCATACATTAGGGGCTTAATAGCTGAAACATAACTTTGGAACAATACCTTCTAGTATTCAAATACGTGTGCACCTTCTCATTAGACAATAGGCAGCTTGTGTCACCTATTCATGTAGTGCCCTTTTACATTTTCTAGTTCTATCCATCCTTCCTACATTTCAAATTATCCTCAAGAAGGATGTTTTGGTTATGATTGGGGCTGACCTAGGTTTGATCTATACTATGCAACAAGAAACCCTCAATCACTGGCCCTTTCAATAATGACCTTCAATCAGATCATAGTCTCACCTGAAGTGACTCTGGGAAGCTACAGAACTAGGTTTCTGTAGCCTTGAACGATGATGTAATGTGGTGTTTTATATTAGATTCTATTCTAAACATTCACTAATCACTTCGCTACATTGAGTTAATCATTTAAACATACTATACAATGTCATAAATTATCACTATAGTGAACTAAAGTCCAATTGTAACCAATTACTACATTATAAAAAATAATAAGAAAATATACACATGAAGACAACAAATTACCATGCTTCACCCCAATGTGTGGATACATAAATAAGAATTGTTGCTAATATAACGATTCTTTATACGAAAAAAATTTCTTGACCCGCACACTAAGTTTCTAGTCATTTGTGCACTTAGCTACATGACATCTGTGCACCCAGTTGTAGAATCAAGCCTCTGCAACCTCAGGTGTAGAACCTCACCTTCGTTTGGTGAACAACAGATCACAAAAGCTTAACCATAACATGGACCTAGATCAAAAGATGATTTTCTTGTTATTATTTGATATTATTACATCAAGGGTTCCATCGTCACAATATAATGGTATACAATGGACTTCCTAAAACAACAAGCTATGGTCGCAAAACCCATTGATCTTTTACATTATTATATGCTTTTAAAAGGAGGGGCTTTGAACCACACCAATGGCATTACACTGCGCAATATATTCCAACTACTTTTTTGTGCGTTCCACTTTGCGCTCCACTCCTATACTACACAGTCCACTTCACGCTCCACAACACTCTCCACTATGGACTTCATTCCTCAAAATCCACAATCTTTACTAAAATTTAGGCCAAATTAGGTTGCACCCAACAAGCCCCCAACATACACATGTGACTCGTCCTGATTCACTCAGCCACTTTTCCTCTAATGTATTTTGCAATGTTGTTGTAGGCCTCATTGAAAATTTGCATAATCTATGTGACTTGCTTCTCTTTGTTTCCCACCTCTTCCAGAAGTGCTTCTATCACATGTTCTACATCCTTTTGCACCATTGTTGTCTCCTTCTATAAAAGATATTGTAGCTTCTCATCTACTACCAACAATAGTTGAAGAGGCTCATCCTTCCATGGCTAAGTCCTATATGTTAAAATCTGTTCTTCCTTCTTCAGTTCCTCAATATTATTCTGGAGGGCCTTTCCATCATTGATTTTGGTAATATTTTATGAGATTGATAAGGTCTTCATAGATGCCCGAATATCTTCCCGCTAATGCTACTTCTTATGAATTTCTTCTTGCAGTTTCTGTACATTTGGATATTTTTACAGTGAAGTACACATATGTAAACTCTTGTCTAATAGTGTCTCATAATCTACCACTACTATAGATATGCTATGGTCACAATACCATGGTCTACAATGGACTTCCTAAAACAACAAGCTATGTTCGCAAAACCCATTGATCTTTTACATTATTATATGCTTTTAAAAGAAGGAGGGGCTTTGAACCACACCAATGGCATTACACCGCGTAGTATATTCCAACTACTTTGTTGTGCGTTCCACTTTGCGTTCCACTCCTCTATTGCACAGTCCACTTCACACTCCACAACACTCTCCACTATGGACTTCATTCCTCAAAATCCACAATATTTACTAAAATTTAGGCCAAATTAGGTCGCACCCAACAAGCCCCAAACATACACATGTGACTCGTCCTCATTCACTCAACCACTTTTCCTCTAATGTATTTTGCAATGTTGTAGTAGGCCTCATTGAAAATTTGCATAATCTATGTGACTTCCTTCTCTTAGTTTTTCTCCTCTTCCAGAAGTGCTTCTATCACATGTTCTACATCCTTTTTCACCATTGTTGTCTCCTTCTATAAAAGATATTATAGCTTCTCATCTACTACCAACGATGGTTGAAGAAGCTCATCCTTCCATGGTTAAGTCCTGTACGTTAAAATCTATTATTCCTTCTTCAGTTCCTCAATATTATTCTGGAGGGCCTTTCCCTCATTGATTTTGGTGAGATTTTATGAGATTGGTAAGGTCTTCATAGATGTCCGAATCTCTTCCCGCTATTGCTGCTTCTATGAATTTCTTCTTACGGTTTCTATACATTTGGATATTCTTACAGTAAAGTACACATGTGTAAACTCTTGTCTAATAGTGTCTCATAGTCTACGACTACTATAGATATGCTAGCCACTGCATTCTTTGGGTTTTTCTCCGTCTGCTCTCTTAATTCCTGTGATGTGCTTGGCTGCATCTTCATATGCAACTCACTAATCTGCATTTCATATTTAAATTGCACATATGCAATCTTTTGCTTATATCCTTTCACTACAAGCTTGATCTTCATGACCTTGCTTCTATTAGCTTCTCTTCTCAGATATCTATCCCTGAAACGTCCCTCCATGTGGCTTCGACTACTTCCTTGAGCTTTTGTTGTTGCTGGACTGCTTCATCGCTTTCCTTAATCATATAGTCGAGCTTTTCTTGTAGTGAAGCCCACTCTTTTTCTAACTGAATCTTTAGCTACGATGTATGGTGTTCGCATAGTTTCCTCTATTCTATTATCTCCATGTGCAACTTTTGTAGTCTTTGCAATGATAATGTTGTGATGTTCATGTTGACATGCTTCCACCATTTTTCTTAAAGTTCTACCTTGGTGGAGTCAAACTATAGGGCTCTAATGGGTATTGGTGCTAACCTCGCGACAAGTGTAGGCTCTATTTTCCTTTCTTCTCCAATGCTTTTCTCCATCTGTTTTGGCTATCTTACTGCCTGTGCTAGTGTCTTTAATTTTACAATTTTCTCTGGCACACCTGTCAGAATTTCATCGTAGCAATCTTCCCCCTTATTCCATCACTCTATTGTTGCGTTCTAAATTCTATCCTAAATTATCTCCAAATGCCCATCAGTAAGAAGCATTGACATGATATCCTTTTTCTTATCCACCTTCTTCTTCTACTTGATCTTTGTGGCAGCTTCACCCTATACCCTCCTCCTTTCTATGAAAACTTGTTAGGTTTATGTCTTTTCAGCCTCCATATTCTACTCATCTCGTTTAGGAGGGCCTTGGTCATCCTTGTCATGTTCATCCTCTTCGTCTGATTCCTACTCATCCTTATCTTTTTCCTCTCCACTCTCTTCACCATGCTACAAGGTTTCCTCTTTTGTTGAATTATATTCTTCCTCTCCCTCTCACTTCAGTGTAGTCATCCATTATGTGGGCCACTATTGCACTAGTGTGAGGAGATCATCTTCTATGACTAAGTATAGTAGGGGGTGCCATTTCTTCTTCGTATCCCTATGTGCCTAGATATACACTTTAAGAAAATCGGCCTTGAACTTTGCAACAACGATATAATGTTAATACAGGCTCGACAATAGGTGAGGGTGTTTGTTCACTAACATATGTAAATCCATGTGATATAGCATGAAAAACATATTGTTCTCCATTTCTCATGAAATTTGTGTAGTATACCACAATGAGGCATACCACATGGCTTTACAAACATCTGAAGCTACTGGAGGGAACTGCAAATCCTCTGGTTCTGTCCATGCCAGCATTTCTATAACCAAAATGAACCATGCATAACTAAATGGTGTACATTTTTCCTGTACCTCACGATAATCTTTTATATGGATCTTATTTCCCATTCATAACAATCCATCGTGCACCCACACAAGGAACTATTGCACACAAGTCAAGCTCCCTAGAATTTAGATGAAGTGTGCCACATTCGGAATGTTCATCAATCCAGATTACGCCAATCCATTTTCCCGCTACTACAACTCTAACCTTGTTACACAAATCTCTAGGTAGTTTACTTTTTTTATATATCAGTCTGGTGCAAACTGTGGGTATTTCTTCCTATCATTGAAGTTGTAATATGCAAACTTCAGTTGTGGTATTTTCCCAAGTAATTTGCCCATAAATTTTACTACCTATGGCAATAAGGGTGTGAAGGTACCAAACATTGCATCCTTCGAGTCTTTCAATGGTATAGAATTCAGTTTTATTGCTAGAAGATATGGTGGAAGAGGTGATGGAAATGTTGCGCTTGTTTTGATCTACTCAGTGTGCTCCTCTTCTCCCTCATTGTCTCTAACTTTCTTGACATCTTGTTGAGGTTCAACATGTTTCTTATCTTTTCTCTTGTTTGTTCTCTCTTCCTTGGTTGGTTTCTTCCGTGAAGATATCCATGTTTCTTTGACGATGCTACTGCAATTGACGTTGTCGCAGGCATACCAACGGTTGTTGTGACTGCTTCCACGATTCTAGGTAAGCCTTTCTCATGAAAATTGTAAATAATTTCTTCCCATGTATGCTCAAACGACATACAACAGCGAGAATTTTTGGAATTTGTTCACACTATGAACACCCGAACTCTTAATTCAACAAAATTCCAAATTTGGGTGGGAAACGACTTTTTATAGCATTTATGAATATCTAACTTGATTATTAGTTTATATTGTATCCATATTATGTTCATTAATTTCATATCTATCCCTAAATCTTGCCGGTCTGTCCTCGTAAATGCAAATTTCCACCTGTTTTAATGTTAGCATTCCCTTTTAATAGTCATATTTTTCTTTTTCTGGCGAACTTCGACACATTCATATTTTAGTGAACAATAATTGTTGTCATAACTCCTATGTACTTTGGCATAATACAAATAATAGCGAAGTAACTTTCTACTTCGAAGCTCACTTTAGTGTAGTTTATAGTCTAGTGCCCACTTTCAACTACAGGTGGCACTAAGAATTTTCTCCTTTCTTATTTAGAGTGGGGTTGTAGGGACAGGGTGGTCCCTGTACAACTTCAACCTCCTACCATTTACTCTTCCTTGGAACAGTTATTCATTTAAATTTACTAATTGAATTGCGCCTCCATCAGTAATATGCTTGATAATGTAGGGGCCCAACCAATGCATCTTGAATTTTATTGGAAATTTCATAAACTTACTGACATAAAGGAGAAAAAGGTAGCCTATCTCAATCTTCTTATGCTTAATATTTCTATCATGCCAAGCATTTTCTCTTTCTTTTTGTACCTGCTGATGGAATCCTGCAATAAATTTTTCTTCTTCGAGAGCAATCAACTGTGACACTTTTTCCTTCATTGTATCTAGGTCTTCCATATCTATAAAAGCTGCAATAATCTAGCTAATAATGATATACTCCATGGGCATCACAACTTCCTGCCCATAAACTAACTTGAAGGGTGTCTAACCTGTCAACTTTTTCCATGTGGTACTATAAGCCCATAAAATTGCTAGGATTCTAAGGTCCTAATAATCTTCATTCACATTGCATACCTCAGTTAGTGGGTTCCCCAAAATATTATTGAATGATTCTAATATTCGATTGGCTTGAGGGTGATGAGGGATACTCTTTTGATGATAAACTTGGAATTTCTTAGTCAATGCTTAAATGTTTTATTCCGGATTGGGGAACCTTGGTCACTCATTAAAATATTCAGAGATCCAAATCTAGACAATATATACACGAAAATAAAATTTGTAGTAGTCTATGCACTGCAGTCCCTTACTCATTGTGCTTTGTCTCATCTTGTTAAGTAATCAGTTGCTGTAATTATGTACCTCACACATGTCCTATTTCTAGGTGGGTTGATGGGTCCAACAAAATCAATATCCCACTTATCAAAGGCTTGCAATGTAACATAAGGTACCAATGACATTTCATCTCTTCTTGAAGGTTTGCCTGTTCTTTGACACATATCACATTATTTGTAATAGTCCTTTGCATCTTTATGTAGTGTAGGCCACCACAATCCTCTCAAAATCATCTTCGTGGTAGCTTTTCATGCATTGTTTCCATAGTTGCGCCACTATGAGTTTCTACTAGAATCACCTGTCTTTCATGTTCAGGGACATATCTATGCAATATTTCATCTGATCCCATCTTATATAACTATCCTTCTTTTAGTGGAAATTTAGTTCCTTAACCACTAATTCTTTCTTTTTCTACATAGTATACAATGAAGGAGCCATCCCTATGGTAAAAAAATGAATGATATCTACAAAATGGTCATCTACAATTCTAATTGCAAATAACTGTGGATTAGGTAGATTATCCTCTATGATGGTGGGTTCTTCACCTATTTCTAATCTTGACAGATGATGAGTTCCTGCATTTAGTCTTCTTGGTTTAACAATGATTTCAAGGTCATATTCTTGGAATAACAGTAACCATCTAGAAATATTTCCTCATAAGACATTCTTATTAACCAAATACTTCAGTGCAAAATGATGTGTAAACATTTTAAATTATGATCCCAACAAATAGTGTCTAAATTTATTCAAAGCATACACCATGTCTACTATTTCCCTTTATGTAGTGGTGTAGTTCTTCTTTGTTTTAGATAACTTTTTACTTACAAAAAATATAGGATGATCTATTTCTCTTGCACTAGGTTGTGAAAACACTACTCCCAAACATGTACAAGAGGCATCCACATGGACATGGAATTCCTTATTCTAATGAGGAAACACTAATATAGGTGCATCTACCATTTTTTCTTTCAATATGTCAAGGGTCTTCTTACATTCTTCATTCCACTGAAAAGTTACATCCTTCTTTAACAATTTCTCCATGAATGCAATGATCTACATATACCCCTTGATGAATTTCCTATAATATCCAACATGGCCGAACGTAGTGCGAAACAGTCTTACTCTCTTAGGTGGGGTTCTTTAGAATGATAGCAATATTAGAAGGGTCTACAATTAATCCTTTCTTTCAAACATTATGTCCCAACAATATGCCGAAGGGTACACAAATTATGCACTTCTTTAGGTTCAAAGAGATTTGATACTGTCTACATGTGTTAGGTAATTTAATTGAATGTTAAATTACTTTCATTTATATGTCAATCCAGGTACGTCTGCTTATGAAGTACACTACACCATCTGTGTTAGGAGACTATCTTTTAATATTTATGAAAAACTAAAATGAATTGGAAACTTCAAGAGGAATTTAGATTCATTATATTCTTTAATGTAACTGTGAAATTATTAAGTTTTTGGAAAGGAAATTTCTTTTAAACTACATAAAAAACCATAAATATTATTGATCTAAGAAAACATGAGATTTTATACTATGAAAGCATGGAGATTTTGTTATAGAACTTACAAAATTTAATCTATGGAATCATGAACATTTTTAATCTAAGAAAGCATAAACATTTAATCTATGGAAAGCATTAGTTTTTCATTTATGATAAGCATAAAGAATTAATCTATGTAAAAAACCCAGTTCATGAGAATATAAAAGAAATGGAAAACCATTCATTCAGAGTTGCACCATATTAAAAAAAATACATTTAATGGAGAAAAATAGATTTTTTCTCCTTCAATCAGCATCAACAATTACAAATTATGATCATCCTTGACATCTCTAATGATCCCTCTCATAAAATAGACTACAATTTATAAAATTTTGAGACAACTAACAAACTCATAACTTTCTTGCTTGAGTATTGGTCATGAGATAAAATCAAGTAAAATTTCATGGTTTTTTGCATCATAGATCAACCCATATCTGGTCAAACTTGTTGGGTTGTGTTATCTTCTTTCCACGACTAGCCCACGTAGTTAACCAAGGGTTTAGAGGGGGCGTGTAGGCCCCCTTCGTTGACCCAATTGTGTAGCAGGGGGGGGTCACAGGGTGTTTGAGGTATACTTGTAACCCCACTTTATGGGGTCTGAGGCAACAGCCCAGAAAATTTTGGTTTTTAACCCAATGTTAGGTTGGGCAAACCCACCTATGGTTTTTTTCATGATTTTCACACATGTTTTATGGACGTGATGGTTTTCGGTCTATGGTATTGGATGCTTTGGCATGTATAAATATGTATTATAACATTGAAAGGAACATAATGAAAAATCAAGCTGGTAGTCTTGGTTTTTGGATCTAGGGGAAAATCTTTGTGTATATGTGTTTTATGTGTTATGCTCTCGCATTGTTTATTTTCTATGTTTTAGAATTTGTACACAGGTAATTTATGTATAGGTTTAAAAGCTACATTTGGTATCAGAATAGATTTGGCTTCAAGAGGATGCTTTTGTTGCTGAGGGGATTTTTTCGGTCCTGTGGTAGACCATGTTTAGTGGGAGAACTATGAGAATGATTTTGGTGGTGAAAGAAGATGGTGAGCAATAGAAAGGTAGAGATTTAGAAATTTATTGGTTAGAGTTTTGAGTTGTGGAAACTCAATATGGAGGATATATTGGTGGATAAAGATCAGTGCATCATGGTAGATCTAGATACTAAACCAACGGGAGCATCCGATGAAGAATGGAAGATGTTGGAACACAAGGAAAAGAGCACAATACAATTGTGTGTCTTAGATTTAGTATTTCTGGATGTATCATGTGAGGCTACGGCGAAGGATTTGCGGGACAAGTTAGGGACTTTTTACCAATCTAAGTCTCTGGTTAATAAACTGTTCCTGTGGAAAAAGCTATATAACCTGAAGATGAAAGATGGAGACTTGGTGACAGAGCATCTAAATGCATTTAATACGATAGTAAGTTAGTTAGCTTTTGTTGATATTAAAATTTATATGAAGATAATTGCATCAGTTTATTGTGTTCTCTACTAGATTCATTGGATAGTATGGTTATTTCAATAGGTAGCAATGCAAATGCCTTGTAGTTTGATGAAATAGTCTCATCCTTGCTGATGAAGGAGATGAGACGGAAAAATATGGAGAGCAAAAATGGTGATGCCTTGTCTGTACGAGAATGGTCCCTGAATAGAAGCCAAAATAAGTCATCGAGTGGGAGATCTAAATCTAGAGGGAGATCTAAATCTCCAGGAAAGCCTATAAAGGTGGTGTGCTGAAAATGCTAAAAGGAAGGGCACTACAAAAGGGATTGTAAATCTAAAGCTCTTGATAAAGGGAAGGGATCTGATGGTGCTTCTTCTGTAGAGGTGAAAACCACCTCAGATGAAGGTGGGGATGTGTACTTGGCTTCTTCAAGTACACATGTAGATCATGAGGCATGGTTGATTGACTCAGGTGCATCCTTTCACATCAATCTCCATAGAGAGTGGTTCTCCGTGTATGAGAAATACGATGGTGGTGATGTCCTCTTGGGGGATGACAAGAAAGCTAGAATCATTGGTCGTGGAAAAGTAAACTTGAAGTTGTAAGGTGGAAGGGTTAGAACACTTCTGAGTGTTCTGCATATTCCCAAATTGGCCAGAAATCTGAGTTCTATAAGCAAGCTAGATGATGCTGGTGTAAAAATAGTGTTCGATAAGGATACCTGCAAGATGGTTTGGGGAGCACTGGCATTGATGCAGGGAGTTTGGATTGGAACTCTGTACAAGCTACAAGGTAGCATTGCTATTGATGCGTGCAATAGTTTCGTGGTTCCTAAAAGTGGAGCAGAAGATCTAGTGGTCTCTGGAGAGAAGACCATGTTGTGGCCTCAAAGACTTGGACATATTGGAGAGAAGGCCCTTTAAATACTTCATTGTAAATGCATGGTAGAAGGTATGAGTAATAGCTCTCTGGATTTTGATTTCTGTGAAAATTGTGTATATGGGAAGCACAATCAGGCAAGTTTCCCCTATGGTAGTAAGAGGGCAAAACATATATTAGAGCATGTGCATAGTGATGTGTTTGGACCTATGAAGGTTCCATCACTAGGTAAGTCTATGTACTATGTATCATTTATAATTGACTTCTCAAGGAATACATGGATATATATATATATATCCTCAAGAAGAAACTTGAAGTATTTGACAGGTTTAAAGAAGTTAAGGCTCTCGTGGAAAATTAGACAGAGAAGAAGATAAAGGTGCTAAGGAAAGATAATGGTGGAGATTTTTGCGGCAAGGAATTTGAAGAATTCTATAAGAAGTGTGGTATAGCACAACAGAAGACTACTCCATATACACCTCAGCAAAATGGAGTTACAAAAAGAATGAACAAGACGTTGGTGGAAAGGGTAAGAAGCATGCTCAGTGGTGCCAGGTTAGGATACGAATTCTGGGCAGAGGTAGTGCATACTACATGTTAGCTAGTCAATAGGTCAACTTCATCAACACTCAAGGATATGACTCCACAAGAGGTATGGACTGGTAAGAAACCCTCTCTTTCATAGCTGAGGGTATTTAGATGTGATGCATGTGTACATGTTCCAAAGTAGAAATGAACCAAATTGGATAATAAATATGAAAAGTGCATCTTTATTGGGTATAAGGATGGTTGAAAGTGTTATAATCCTTGGAATCTTGTAACAAGGAAGGTTGTGTATAACCGAGATGTGGTGTTTAGAGAGGTAAAAGATGCTATTAAACATGAAATCCAACCAAAGGAACCTGATAAGATAGAGTTTGAGCTAAAGGAGGAAGAATCAGACTCTACAGTAGAAGAGGAGTCAAGAGATGAAGAGCCACAAACTCCAGGTGTGAGAAGATCAGTTCAAGAAAGAAGGTAGCCAAAAAGGTATAGTCCATTTGCTTTCTATTCAAATTTTTCTTTATATATTACTGATGATGATCCCAGAATTGTGAAGGAAGTAGTAGATTTAGAGGATGGCAAGCTCTGGAAAGAGGCCATGGTTGATGAAATGGCATCTTTGCAAAAGAATGAGGCTTGGGATTTGGCGGAGTTGTCAGCTAAAAGGAAACCCATCGACAGAAAATGGGTGTTCAAAAAGAAGAAAAATGCAGAAGGAAAAGTGGAGAAATACAAAGCTCGGTTGGTAGTAAGAGGTTATTCCCAAGTGTCGGGAATTGATTTTGGTGATATTTTTTCTCCTGTTGCCAAGGTAACTTCTATTAGATTACTTTTATCTGTTGCTATTACTTTTCATTTTGAGCTAGAAAATATGGATGCAAAGACAACATTTCTTCATGGGGGACTGGTAGAGGAGATTTACATGAAGGAACCTGAAGGTTTTGTGGTGAAGGGTTAGAAAGAAATAGTATGCAAGTTAAATAAGTCTCTGTATGGGTTAAAACAATCACCAATGATGTGGTATCAGAAATTTGATACATTTATACGGGGACTTGGTTTCACCAATGATGTGTGTATTTTAAATTAATTGGTGACCTTGTCATTTATCTGGTCTTGTATGTCGATGATATGTTGCTGGTTGGAAATGACAAAGAAATTATCCAAGATTTGAAGACCCAATTTTCCTCCAAATTCGACATGAAGGATCTCGGTGCTACAAACTATATTTTGGTCATGGAAATTAAAAGAGATCATACAAAGAGGAAGCTCTGGTTAAACCAGAGGAAGCATGTTGAGACAATATTCAAGAGGTTTAGTATGCAAGATAGTAAATCGGTGAAGGTTCCTATTCCTATAGGTGTGAGGTTATCTACTAAACATCAAGACACAAGAAGAGGAAGAGGACATGTCTCGTGTTCGATATGAAAGTGCAATCGATAGCCTGATGTATGCAATGGTATGTACTAGACCAGACATTGCACATGCAATGGGAGTATTGAGCAGGTTTATGTCAAAACTAGGGAAGGAGCATTGGATAGCAGAGAAGCAAGTTTTCAAGTATTTGCGTGTCACTAGTAATTATGGTTTGTGCTACCAAGGAAGACCAGGATTAGACAAGGTGTTGGATATTCATGGCTTTGTTGATCCAAACTGGGCTGGAGATCTGGATCAGAGAAGAACTACAAGTGGGTATGTGTTTAACCTGTTTGGAGGTCCAGTTAGTTGGATGAGTAAGAAACAATCTATAGTGGCACTATGAGCTATAGAGGAAGAATACATGGCAACCACTCATGCAAGGAAGGAAGAATTTTGGTTGCAGAGATTTTATTCAAGTATGGGGTTAGTACAGGGATCTATAAGGATAGACTATGACAACCAAAGTGCAATTTTATTGGCAAAGAACCCCGGATATCATTCAAACACAAAGCACATTGATGTTCAGTATCACTTTGTGAGGGATATGATAGAAGACAAAAAGGTGTTGCTGGTAAAGGTGGACACTTCGAAGAATATTGCAGATGCATTGACAAAATTTGTGAGCTCTGAGAAGTTCTCTTGGTGTAGAGAAAAAATGGGCATTTTAGGATTGGAAAAATGACTAAGCTCTCCTGTGGCCCCCTGTGGAAAGAAAACAACAAGTGGGAGATTGTTGGGTTGTGTTATATTCTTTCCATGACTATTGCGCCGATTTCGCAGCGAGGGCGTCACAGGGGGGGTGGCAGCCCCCCCTGTCTAGGGGGTTTGAGGGGGGTAGGTAGCCCCCCTCTACGGGGTCCGGGGCACCGCCCCAGGAAAATGTTTTTTTGGACCCTATATTAGGTTGGGCGAACCTACCTATGGTTTTCGGTCCATGGTTTTGGACGCGATGGTTTTCGGTCCATGGTATTGGATGCTTTGGCATGTATAAATATGTATTGTAACATTGAAAGGAACATAATGAAAAATCAACCTGATAGTCCCGGTTTTGGGATCCAGTGGGAAATCTCTATGTATATGTGTTTTATGTGTTATGCTCTCACATTTTTATTTTTCCTGTGATTTAGAATTTGTATGCAGGTAATTTCTGTACGGGGTTAAAACCTACACCTAAACTTGCAAACAACTCCTTCCAAAACTTGCAAGAGAACTTAACACCCCTATCTGACACAATATTCTTTGGAATGCCATGCAGTCTCACTACATATATGATGAATACCTATGCTACATCACTATATGAATAAGTAGACTTCACTGGAATGAAGTGCACTACCTTTTTCAACCTGTCCTCCACAACCATGATGGAATAATTCTGTCTAGATGTCCTTGGAAAACCTATAATGAAATCCATGGAAATGACCTCCCACTTCCACTATGGAAACACAATCAGCTATAGCAGTCCATCTAGATGCTTGCGTTCGGCTTTCACCTACTGACAGTCCAAACATATAGCCACAAACACTACTACATACTTCTTCATATTTGGCCAATAATAAAGCTTCTTCACTGCTATCAATATCTTTTGATATCCCAGGTGACCTAAATATGGTCTAGCATGAAACTCTCTCAAGATAGCATTCTTGAGCTCACTACTACTTGGAACATATATTTTGTCCCTAAATCTTACCAAGCTATCTATTGTAAGATGATAGTCCACATCCTAACCACATGTACCCTATTGTAACATGTGCATAAGCTCCATGTACCTGTCATCCTACTGACCTGCCTTTATGATTTGATCATGGAAGTTTGTCTCATAAGAATGCATAGTCATTATATGATTCACCTGTATCTACCTGTTAAGAGCATATGAAACATTGTTCTCCTTACCCTCGATGTACCTGATCTCAAAGTCGAACTCACTGATCATGGCCAACCATCTATATTTTATATCATTCATGTTTATAAAATCAAACAAGTATCTCAACCCATTGTAATCACTCATCAATACAAACCTCCTTCCAAGAAAATAGTGCCTCCACATCTTCGTTGCATGGATGATCGTTGCCAAATCAAGATCATGTGTCGGGTAATTCTACTCATGCTCATTTAGTTTCTGTGACTCATAGCACACTACCTATCCTTCTTGCATAAGAACTCCACCAAGCTCTATCTTGCAAGCATCTGTGAATAGCACAAATTCTTTATTTGGATCTACAATCTTTAACACTGGATCATTTGTCAAAAACTTTTTCAATTTCTCAAAACTAGTTGCACATTCCTCTACCCATTCAAAATTATTAAATTTCCTCTGTAGTGACATAAACATATATGAAATGCGAGAAAATTTCCTAATGAACCTCCTATAGTAGCCTGATAATGCCATAAATGATCTTACCTCATCTACATTTCTAGGAGCTGCCTATTCCATGATAAGTCTATCTTCTATGGATCCATTGTTATGCCTTCCTTGGAGACTACATGCCCCATGTAATGTACCTTTATCTGAAAGAAACTAGATTTGATAAGCTTGGCATACAACTGATGCTCTCTCAACAATCTCAACACTACTACTAAAGGATCAACATGCCCTTCCTCACTCTTAGAATATACCAATATGTCATCAACTAATATAATAAAAAACTTGTCTAGATAAGGACACAACGCACTATTCATCAAGCACATAAAGGTAGTCGGAGCATTATTCAAACCAAATGCAAATACAACAAACTCATAATGTTTGTACTTGGTCCAGAAAGATGCCTTGTATATTTCATCTTCCTTAATGTGTACTTGTTGATATCCTAATATTATATCAATCTTTGAGAACATTGTTGCTCCAAGTTCATTTGATCGAACAAGTCATCAATCCTCGGAAACAGATACTTTGTTACTTTGTTATGTTGCCTCTAATCAATGCATAAGCTAAGAGTACCATCCTTTTTCTTCAAAAATAATACCAGTGCACCCCAAGGTGATACAATTGGCCTATTGTATCCCTTGTCAAGAATTTCCTTCAATTGCAACTTTACCTCTACTAACTATGGTGTGCTCATTCTGTATGGTGACTTTGATGCTAGTGTTGCCCCTGGTATCAACTCAATAAAAAATTATACTTCTCTTTGAGGCAACAACTCTGAAATACCTGAGGGAATTACATCTTGAAACTATTGTAAGTGTTGTCTCTCCCAGAGACAACCTTGGATTGCTTACAAGACTAGTGCCTAGCACATCTAAATTCTATGTATCTCATATGATACTCAAGAAACTCAAGGTATCATATGCATCTTATACACAAAGTAATTACAAATATAAAAATATACACATAACATTATGGGTTGGTTCCTTCATCCAAGGATATAAACCATGTATTTTTGGTATCCTTTCACGTATACAACTCACAACAATAAGGAAAAAACAAGTGGAAGACGAGTAATCAAGGACTTACAGTTTAATTAGATTTTGCATAATAATGAAAGAAAAGAAAGAGAATACTAACTCATCACATAGAGCTTAAAACATCAAGAGTTATATACTTATTTGAGCTAAATATAGATAGGTGGATGTAAGAATATTGAATGTTATGATTTCAGGAAGCACACATTTAAAGATATAATCTCAGACTTGCATTGCATATGTATTAAGTAGTTAACACCAATGAATCTGGAAGTATATGAGAGACATTTATGGTAGCTATAATTGCTTGAAATCAGATAGGAATTGTGAACATAATGGAATTTTAATAAAGAAACAATGTACTGTAATACTTGAATATGGGAATCACCAATGTTTCATTCATATTCAGAAAGATGTAGATCTGGAATCCATACAACTTTAGAAGCACATGTAGTTTTTTCCTAGAATTCAGAACCTTTCTTCAATGTTTCTTCCTCCCTTTTATAATGAGAGGGAGGAAAAGAAAATTAGTTACAAAAAATATATTTCAGGCTAAAGTTACATATGTCTCCATGAATCAGTGTCTCAGCATGAATCCTATAACTATTATAGGAGGGGGATTCCTTTCTTGAAAGAAAAACAGAATAACAATACAATGATCACAACAACAAAACAGAATTAGTCCATCGAAACTAAAATGATGGTTCCTGGAAATATCTTCATGCCACTCCTCTTTGTTGGCCTTTGGTCCTAGCGTGTTCTTGCTAAGTCATAACTGATCCTCTCTCGACTAGTTCCTAGTCACTTTCTGCCTTAACCGTTGACCCATCACACCCTCTTTCCCTCTGTCATGTGCTATCGGCGCCTCGCTAAAGTGTGACAACTAATTCTCTCAACCGCATGCCTTTAAATGTTAAAAAAATGGATGAAACAGGTGGGAGCCTTTAATGAATTTCCCAATAGGACCACAGTCGGAGACCGGGGGCTTTTATTTGAAGTACTTAAGGCCCTCAATAGATGGCGAGTGGCCTTTTTCTTTATATCAAAATATCCCTCATTGGTCAATTTCACGGACCCGAAACTTTTATAAATTGTAGCTCATGAAATATTCTATCCAGGGCCTTCCTTATCACAACACAATTGTCAATAAGCCCGAGGCTCAAAGCCATTGATTGTTGATAACCTGCTGACATCATCATTACCACATTTCACCATGTGAGTGGTGCCATGTAGCACCCGGAAAAACCCCATGGGACCCCTAAAAATTCCAAAAATGAGTGACACATGTCCACTTCCACGTCATTGTCTTTACTTGCCACATCATCTACCACATCAACTTGGTGGTCCAATCAAAGGCCACCACGTGGCCCCCTAGAGGAGAGATAAAAAGGCTGACGAGGCCTTGGTTTTGCAAGGAATTCCTTTGTATTTGATTTTCTTGGCCCCCCGACGATGAAACATTTTATCATCATATCGGTGGTTGGCAGGTCACTTTAAGTTGACACTCTGCTAAATCATTGATCATTGATCGCCAATGAAGGAGAGAGAAAAGGGAGGCCCGACCCTTGGTTTTTTCATGTTTTTCTTTGTTAACACTTTCTGGCCTCTCCCCAGCGGTACAAACTTATATCATAAGTTGACCCCCACAAAGGTCCTTTAAATAAAATCTCATTGATAAATGTCGGGCCCTGACATGTCGATAGCCAATTACCGACACCATGTGGAGGAGAGAGAAGTGGAGGCTTGACCCTTCGTTTTGTAAGCCATTCTTGTGTTAAGTTGTTTTAACCCTCCCCCGGCGATTCAACGTTATATTGCAGATCACCCCCTACCGATAACAGTTTTTCTGCGCCCCGGGAATCCTGTCGATGGCTGATTGCAATCTACCTGGGACTCTAATTGCACTTCATCTCCACACTTAGCCATTTTTTTGGGTTTCCTGAGATTTCCAAGGCAATATTCAATAGGCTCTAACTTTTGATCCAGAAGTCCATTTTCAAACTTCTATATATTGTTGGAAAAACATTTCTGAGCACTTGGCAATGGAGAAGTTCTAGTTAAGCTCTGATAGCTTTTGTGTCCTGTAAAATGGCTTTAACTTCACTGCTCTCGGGCAACTTTGACTAATGAAACCCACAATGTAGTGAGTGACAACATTGGCTCCAACTGGTGACAATGTCTTGCTGACAAGGTGTTGAGGACCTACCAACTAGTAGCCTTTCCTTCCATTAGGCATGGAGTTATTCTTAAACAACATATAATTATGTGAAAGAAAGGATTTTTTTTTTCAATAAACTAAAAATTCAAATAAAAATTTTCAACACACACACCAGATATTTACAATGAGTAAGAGACATCTATCTCTAATTTTGAAAATAAAATTATAGGAACTGACCATTTACTGGCAGTTCCAAAAGTTCACCATCCAAGTTTTCAAGCATGTAAGTGTTGTTTCCCCTCTCTTCTGTAATCTTGAAGGGGCCTAGCCATAGTGGATCAAATTTCCCATGGTTTCCTTTGCCTTCTCGCCTAACATCCCATCTAAGAACTACATCTCCTTGTTGAAGGGGTCTGTCCTTAGCCTTCGTGTCAAACAGATATTTCATCCTTTTTTGGTAGTTTGACATTTTGGTCCCCACCTTTTTGTTCCCATGAAGCTCCACCATCTCATTTACTCTTCTAGTCAATGTGCTAGGATCTTCCCTGTATTCTTGTAGAAACTTAGCTACTAGAATTGCTAATTAGCTAGGAAAGACAGTAGCCTTGCCATATAATAGATCAAAAGGAGATTTCCCAATGGATCTTTGGGTGTTACACAATTAGATCATAGAGAAAACTTTAGTTGAGAGTCCCAATTCCTTTGATATTCAGTGATGGTCTTCTTTAGAACTCTCACCAAAGTTTTGTTAGAAGACTCATCCAAGACATTCCCTTGAGGGTAGTATGTAGTGGAGTGTCTAATAATGGTGTTAAATTTGTGGCAGAATTTGGTGAACTTGGACGATTTGGATACCTATGCATTACTAGTGATGATTTTAAAAGGACACCCAAAGCAGGACAGTATGTTCTCCTCCTTGAATTTTGATCACCACTGAATCAATAGCATTCCTAGTTGGGATAGCCTCTACCCACTTGGTGAAATAGTCAGTGGCTGTTAGAATGCATTTGTGTTGACCACGAGAAGGTGGGTTTATTTCTTCAATGAAGTCTAATCCTCAATGTCTAAAGGGCTCCTCTACATGTACAATAATCAGGGGAAGAGGAGAAAACTTATGTCTTTCAGCAAACAAATGGCATTTTTGCATGACTTGACCTTAGAATAAACATCTCCAAAATGTGTGGGCTAGTAAAATCCTACCTTGAGGATTTTGTGTGTTTTTTCCTTCCAACTATAGTGTCCTCCATAGACTCCCCCATGGAAATCCTCAATCAGATCATGGGTCTCTCCCTCAACCAAACACAGTAGTAATACCCCCACAGGTCCTTCCAGTAGAGACGTCTATTGGATATAATGTATTTATGTGTCTGCAATATTAGACTCAAGTATTTTGATCTATCCAGTCCTAATGGGCATCTTAGAAACAAGAGGTAATGAACAATGTTCTTATACCTGGGCGATCCCTCATACTTGGCATAGATCTTTTGTTCAACCATTTTTATTTTTTCTTTGTTCATCCTCTTGACTGCCCTCCTATGTGATCAGGCTTATCCCTAGAGCTTGGTAGTTGGATTCAAACAAAATATTGGCCAACCCCTAGCCTTTAATGAGATTGGTAGGCTCGATTTCTAGCTCATATTCCTTTATTTTAGTTATCCATCTTCCCCTCTTTCCTTCAATGTCTCCCTGCACCAGAATATGCTTGACTGTAGTCATTGGGATGAACGTTGTGATTCTTTATTGGAGCACATACATGTGGAATGACTTCAGTGACTTTACCAATGCATAGGCTTGTTTCTCTAGTATATTATACTTTAGCTCAGCATCCCTTAGGACCTGACTGAAAAAGGAAATGGGATGCTTGTAACCTTCTTTATTCTTTTGTAACAATACAACAACAATGGTATGTGGAGAGGCAAAAGAAAAGATGTAGAAAGGAATTGAATAATGGGGGCTAACTAGCACTCAAGCCTCAGCCAAATCTTATTTGATCCTAAAGAAAGAATCATGGGGGACAGAGTTCCACTTGACCTCATTCTCCTTCTTAAGCATGTCTATGATACCTTTAACTATCTCAGCATAGTTGTGTATGAATATCCTTAAGAAATTTATCCTCCCTAAAAGGGCTTGGACTTATTTCTTGTTTCTAGGCAAAGGAATAAGGCTGATGGATTTGACTCATTCTGGATCAATATTACTCCTTTCTGGGCCACTATGTATCCAAGCATCTTTCCCTCACTCAGGGCAAACTGAGATTTCTTTGTATTCTAAGAGATGCCATACCTTCTGCACTTCTCGAAAGTGATCTTTAAATGGAGGATATGCTCTTCATCATTCTTAAAGAAGACTATGATGTTGTCTAAGTAGACTACCACAAATTTATCTTGCTCGCCCACGAAATCTATGTCCATGTCTCTCTAAAAAGTGGCCCCTACATTTACCAACCCAAATGGCATGCAAGCGTACATAAAGGTTCCCCACAGGGTGGTGAGGTCATTGTTTTTCTAGTCTTCAGGGTGGACCGCCACTTGGTTATATGTAGTATACCTATGGGGGATAATATGGGGTACAGAGGGAGGTACCCAAGGGAATAATGTAATAATGGGATGGTCCATAGTTAATAAATAAAGCGGTTAACCCACATAACGTAAGGGACCACAAGTAGTTGGAAATAATGTGATAAGCCCATGGTATTAGATGTATGGTATTGAGATAACCATGGTAATGACCCATGGTATTGTATGTATGAATCCTATATAGAGGCTAGAGTCTCCTCATTGAGAGGTGTCAAGGAATATTGTATGGACAAGCATATGGCTTGTGGAGTGTTCTCCTTCCATAAGGAGTGATTGTATGGTGTTACCCTACCTCAAGGGTTTGATCAATAAAGAGAAGTTTATCTGAAGTCATATCTTATATTGTGTTATTTCTTGGGCATATTTGGTATTTTCATTATATTTACAGGTCATATCTATTACATTATATCTTGAGAATCCATCCATCATTGACATTATAGTTGCACCCACTACCTTCTAAAATATATTATCCATCTTGGGCAGAGGGTAGTTATCTTTTAGAGATGCCCTGTTTAAATTCTGGAAGTCGACACATAGCCTTATCTCTCTACTCTTTTTATGAACATGGACCAAATTAGCTACCCACTCAAAGTACCTTAGAGGGACTATAATCTTGGCATGTAGCGGCTTCCTTACCTCCTTTTCAATGGAGGGGAGTAAGAGTGGGTTTATTTGTCTAAGTTTCTATTTGCATGGCTTTAGCCCACTCTTCAAAGGAATTTTACGCTGAATAATATTTGTATCAAACAATTTCAAATAATCATAACACCAAGAAAATAAATCTTTGTAAGTTTTGAATAGATCTAAATACCTTTGTTTGTATTGCAAGGGGATTCCTTTGGACAGCCTAATCATCTTGGGTTCCTCCTCTAATATGATGTTGAAATCCTCTACCTGCTCATCCTTCTCTATGGCCATTTGTTTGGATTCTATGTCATGTTTATTGAAAATTCTTTTAAGTGGAACAAGTCCAAAAGGGATGGTGTTCCCTTTTAGTTGTAATTCTTTTTTCCTAGCCACTGTGTCTTTCCACGAAGTGACTTCTTGTTTTTCTTCTTCTTCTTCTTCATGATCGATGGTGGAGTGGGCAAACTCTCCAATGAATTTTATGAATCTTTTGATCTTCTCATCATCTTCGAATACCTGCCAGGATTTAACATTATCACGTAATGAAGGCCTGTGTCTGACTTCTATCTCATATTTGACGAGTGGACTCTGCGGGGGCTTGAAAGTTCTTGCATCTACCGCAAGAGAGTAATACATCATGTTTTATTTCCTAGGTAGAAACTAGATGTTAAAGACCAAGAAGAAATTATCGATTAAGTCCAACACTTCATTTTGGTATGTCCTCAGTCTGGGGTGTTTGGCCTGGCATTGATCTCGGATTTTCCTTATGACCAGCTCAGAGTCTTCGTAGACTGTAAGGATTCGATATTCATCTTTTTTGTTGTTTGTATCCCAAGGATCAATGCTTCATATTCTGCCACATTGTTGGTCACTTCAAACTCCAGTTTGAATGAGAGGGGCATCAGGCTTCCCTCCGTAGATACCAACAATATTCCAACTCCATTTCCATCTTTTGAGTTTTCTCCATCGAAGTATAATTTCCATATTTTATTTTCACTTGGTCGCAATTGCTTTGACTACCCTATTAGGTTTGTTGATGTTTCCTCTAATAAGGTCTCATTATCTTCTAGGAACAAAGAGGAGATGTCACTATCTTTCCCATGCACTAGGGAGTTCTCTAGGCCTTTTGTTGGGGTCATGGTTTTCACAAATTGGAATTCTTTGTACAACCTTCTTTGCTCACCTCCAAAAGTGGGAATGTTGGCATAAATCATATCCAACTTGATAGATCCACCTGTTAGCCTCCTGCTGCAGCAGGTTACTCATATTTCATGATTGACATTTTTACAGGCCAAATATGTCATACTTTGCATGTTGCAATGCTCCATATTTGCTTAACAGTCTCCAAGCAAAGAAGGCTACTCAGAGTTCATTTAATTGCCTTCCAAATTTTTGAGAAGTTATCCCGGTATCGCCAAGTTTTAGTTAAAGGGAGGTCCAAACAGCTTAATCTTGGTCTCCCTAGGTTTAAATTTCCTGTTTTAGAATATAGAGAATGTAAATTTGTCTAAACAGCTTAATCTTGGCAGATTGTTAGATAGGTAGAGAATCAAAGGAGCCCAACAGCTTAATCTGGGCCCTCGGATGAAATAAGGGTAGTTTGTAGATAGGAAAGCATGAAAAGAAAAAAATGAAATGATGGGTTTGCAAGTCTAAGTGCACCCAAATAAAAAGAAGAAAAAATGTTAGGTAAGTAGGCTAGGTAGGTAGTTTTGAGGTTGCTAAATCCTAAATTGCTGATCAGTTCCAGGTTTTCAGGTGTTATATTTACTCAGGACACAATCAGCAGGCAGTTCTATGCGAAAAGCTCAAAAACAGGTATAACTAACTCCCTTTCTCCATTTTCCCCAATCATTAAATAACTTCCCTGAAAGAGGTCAAGATCTGCTTGATACCTCTTAAGTTCCATCATTTTCATAGCATTAGCTTGGGTGAAGATCTGCTTTACTCAAAGTTGTTCCATACTCTCTCTGAAAAAGGTCTATCCCCTTGTAACAGCCTAAGGTCTTCTGAAACTTAGCGCTTCCTCACCATCTCCATATTAACCACTGACATTATTATTTAGCTCCCTATATTTTCCCATCCCCCTACTAAAATTATGTAAATTATCCCCTATGTAAATATCCCTCCCCCTGGTTGAAAAATAACCATAAGTACCCCCGGAAATTTCTCAGTTTCCTTGAAACTTAGCAAGAACCCTCATGCTACCCCTTCAAACCATCTTCCAAATACAATGGACTCCTTCCAGAGTATAAAATCCCTTTGAGGTGATCGGACCCCTTCCGAAGCCTCAAACGCCTTTGGCACCCACTTACTTACTCCTTCCGACCGCAACAAACCCCTTGTTGACTTCCTTAACACTCCGCAGACCATAGAAAGCCAGATCGCATCGCAAGATCGCAGTTTCCTCTCCATACAAGTTATGACCCATCCGTCACCACCCGACGTGATATCGCGATATCGACGGTCGGCGGTCGCAAGCGCCAAATGTCCAACTAAAACACCTTCCCATTCCCCGCCGATGCGATATTGCGATCGCATCGGAGAAGTTCATCGCATCACCTTCAGTTTCAGCACCTCGCCATGTTACTTCTGTACCAGGGACCCACTACAGGCTGACGTCATCCGTCGTACTGCTGACATCATGCTGACATCAGTAGCCAGAAAGCCGAAAATTCGCGCAGGAAAGGAAATCGCACTTCGAAGCTCCAGAACAAGAAACAGAGGCAGTTTTCGATGCACGATTAGCGCGAAGCCCTAAACACGCATCGCTACGGGAAATAGGTCATTTCGGGGAATCTTTGGGGAATCTTTTGATTCCTTGGCCCGTTGTGCACTGAAAAAGCCCGAAAATCGCCCGATCGTGCCAAATTGATCTGGTTTAAAGACAACATAGGATCAATGACAGAGTTTAAAGTGTATCAGATCAAATCATCAGGTAGCAAGCGTGTCAAAGAGTATCAGTAGGCAGCGGAAGCCATCAATGTAGAGGCAAAGAGTATCAGTGAAAATCTTAAGTAGCGGCCCGAAGTAGGTGACTATTTAATAACTTCCAGCAGAGTCAAAGAAAGAGGGCGAAGCCACTCAAATCCCTCAAATCATAATCATTGCACATTTAACTCGCACCAGAGCAGAACTACAGATCCTGAAGCAGAATCATCCCAGCAGCACCACATCAAGCCCCCAAGGGCCACATTGTAGTCTTTTCTGATTTAGCTGCCTCTAGCGCAGCCAAAAGGACTTACCTGCATTTAATTCCAGCAATACTTATATTTTTTGAAGAGATTTTCTAGCAGACCTGTTTAGGTCAATTGGAATGAATGTCTTTCCGATATTTTTCTTATATATACCACCCTGAACAATGTAGTGAGGGGTTGGTTAGTTGGTAGGTTGGTTAGTTAGTGAGTCGAAGATATCGCTTAATTTTCTTCCCAACATTTTCTCCAAGCAGAGATGCGCGCAGTAACTGTCATATTTTCTATAATAAAATATTGCTGAGAGTGTGGATTTCGAAACTGCTTGATGTGTTCAATTGGCCAAGGAGTGATTACGAAATTCCTGTGCTTCTACATGATTCAATAAGTGTTTCTCTCCTCTGTTAATTTTCATGTTTTTACCACCGTTCTTCCTTCTAAATTGCTGGAAAAAAGAATAGCTTAAGATTTGTTTCACTACACCTTAACTTCAATTCCTGCATTTTTCTATGTTTTCATCAGAAATAGCTATGAGCATGTATACTTAAATGATCTTGTTTACACTGTTTCATTCACATATGAATGAATATTTAGGAATTCTTAACTGCTCCTAGATCACCATTCATCCATTTCTCCTCTTCTTCAACATGATGAAATGATTCTCCTTTGCCTTTCATCCCTGATTTCCATCATTCCATCCCTTCGGCAGATTGTTAATTGTAGCATGTGTGGCTATCTCGCTCCTTAATCCTCTTGTGATCAAGAAGACGCAATAGCAAGCCTTAAGCCATGAATCCACGCCCAATTGTTCGAAACTTATCATGCCTTACCTTGCCTCTTTGCTTGAGATTCCTACCTTCCATCCAAACACAAAAAAAAAACCCCTGAGCCAAAAACTAGCCTAAAATCATCAACAAAGTTGAATCATTAAAGAGAGAGCCCTCTCTGATTACAAGTGGGCTAGAACCTGCAATCCAAAGATTGGTTTGTGGTTACCTCGGCCGTATCCCTATAAGGAGCCTAGGGACAACCTAAGTGATAACATAATGGCGACTCCGCTGGGGACCTCCTCATAATGGCGATTCCGTGGGGGACCTCCTCAGATAAATTCATGAAACCAGTCCGCAGCCCTACAGAGGAAGAAACCAACTTGTGAAAGTCTCGGTCGACCTGTGTTCTCCACTGGGGATCTAAATCGCTTTGCTCGTTTCTGTAAACGCCACTTTCTGGAGAAGGTGCTCCTTTTCTTCAGAGCTTTTCATGTTTAGTTCTGATCTTCGATGGTGGATAGAGATCAGGCACTTCAAAGTCAAGGCATCCACCTGGCGACTCCACTTCAATTTCAATCA
This sequence comes from Pinus taeda, assembly GCA_000404065.3. Taxonomy (NCBI): domain Eukaryota; kingdom Viridiplantae; phylum Streptophyta; class Pinopsida; order Pinales; family Pinaceae; genus Pinus; species Pinus taeda. The sequence continues at coordinate 36,745 of APFE030041873.1, forward strand.
AAGGCTCCACTAAGGAAAGAACCACTTTTACAATCAAATAGTCCATAATTCAAAGCATTAATAGTGAGACAGAATGACCGAGTTCTGGGAAGATCTTTCATTTGATGAAGCTTAGATGAATTCAGGAAAAGTTTATCAGAATTTGAGCTTAATGAAGAATTTTTCAGATCAGTGTTGTTAAAAACAGCAGGCCGCCCGAATAAACTTTTTCTTGAGTTAGTTGTTGAAAGATATGAAAATGAAATTGCACTCTTGGAATATCAAATACAATCATATAGTTTCTGTGACCCTAAAGAATTTTTCCAAAATATTCCTCCCCCAATCCACAGGGAAATAGTGCTACCTCCTGACTTACAGATTGAGTATGATTTGGGTTTCAAGGAAAAGACAGAAGGGTTAGTTGCGGGGCTTATTACCGAGGACGTAGCTGTTCCATCTGACCAAGAAGGCCAAGAATTCTGCCGAAGTCTTCCTTCCCCAAGTTAGAGGAAAATAGTGCTACCTTCTGATTCACAGATGGAGTATAATTTTGGTTTCAAGGCAAAGACATAAGGGTTAGTTGCGGGGCTTATTACCGAGGATGCAGTTGTTCCATCTGACCGAGAAGGCCAAGAATTCTTCCAAAGTCTTCCTTCCCCAAGTCAGAGGAAAATAGTGCTACCTTCTGATTCACAGATGGAGTATAATTTTGGTTTCAAAACAAAGACAGAAGAATTAGTTGGAGGGCTTATTACCGAAGATGCAACCATTCCATCCGACCATGAAGGCCCAGAAGAAACTGTCCTACATAATGTTTTTATTGATCCTATTGCAGACTACATGGAACTTCTTCTTAACTCAAGTTCTTTAGCATGCTTTCTCTGTGAGAGCCAAACACATCAGCAGCAGCCTTTCTATGCCTCAATTTTGATTATGAGGGAAAATGACCGAATGATGCTTTTAAGTTCATTAACAATCAGTCAGCGAGTTCATTCTTTTCTTCAGTTGCTTAAGTGGCTGTACTGGTTATTTGATCTCACCTGACAGCAAAGTAAGTGTTGGTTATGGTAGGTAGGTAGGATTAATAAGGCAGCTGGCGGAGATAATTTTGCAGAAAACAGCAACAACTAAAGACTAAGGCATTCTGATCTGCTATTCTTAGCTTCTCACAAGGAGAAACCATCCCCAAGTGGAGCCACTGTTAGCCTCCTGCTGCAGCAGGTTACTCATATTTCATGATTGACATTTTTACAGGCCAAATATGTCATACTTTGCATGCCGCAATGCTCCATATTTGCTTAACAGTCTCCAAGCGAAGAAGGCTACTCAGAGTTCATTTAATTGCCTTCCAAAGTTTTGAGAAGTTATCCCGGTATCGCCAAGTTTTAGTTAAAGGGAGGTCCAAACAGCTTAATCATGGTCTCACTAGGTTTAAATTTCCTGTTTTAGAATATAGAGAATGTAAATCTGTCCAAACAAATTAATCTTGGCAGATTCTTAGATAGGTAGAGAATCAAAGGATCCCAAGAGCTTAATTTGGGCCCTCAGATGAAATAAGGGTAGTCTGTACATAGGAAAGCATGAAAAGAAAAAATGGAATGATGGGTTTGCAAGTCTAAGTGCACCCAAATCAAAAGAAGAAAAATGTTAGGTAAGTAGGTTGGGTAGGTAGTTTTGAGGTTGCTGAATCCTAAATTGCTGATCAGTTCCAGGTTTTCAGGTGTCATCTTTACTCAGGACACAATCAACAGGCAGTTCTATGCGAAAAGCTCAAAAACAGGTATAACTAACTCCCTTTCTCCATTTTCCCCAGTCATTAACTAAATTCCCTGAAAGAGTCAAGATCTGCTTGATACCTCTTAAGTTCCATCATTTTCATAGCATTAGCTTGGGTGAAGATCTGTTTTACTCAAAGTTGTTCCATACTCTCTCTGAAAAAGGTTCTAACCCCTTGGAACAGCCTAAGGTCTTCTAAAACTTAGCGCTTCCTCACCATCTCCATATTAACCACTGACATTATTATTTAGCTCCCTATATTTTCCCATCCCCCTACTAAAATTATGTAAATTATCCCCTATGTAAATATCCCTCCCCCTGGTTGAAAAATAACCATAAGTACCCCCGGGAATTGCCCAGTTTACCTGAAACTTAGCAAGAACCCTCATGCTACCCCTTCAAACCATCTTCCAAATATAATGGACTCCTTCCAGAGTATAAAATCCCTTTGAGGTGATCAGACCCCTTCCGAAGCCTCAAACGCCTTTCGCACCCACTTACTTACTCCTTCCGACCGCAACAAACCCCTTACTGACTTCCTTAACACTCCGCAGACCATAGAAAGCCAGATCGCATCGCAAGATCGCAGTTTCCTCTCCATGCAAGTTATGACCCATCCGTCACCACCCGACGCAATATTGCGATATCGGCGATCGGCGATCGCAAGCGCCAAATGTCCAACTAAAACACCTTCCCATTCCCCGCCGATGCGATATTGCGATCGCATCGGAGAAGTTCATCGCATCGCCTTCAGTTTCAGCACCTCACCATGTCACTTCTGTACTAGGGACCCACCGCAGGATGACGTCATTCGCCGTACTCTTGACGTCATGCTGACGTCAGCAGCCAGAAAGTCGAAAATTCGCGCAAGAAGAGAAATCGCACTTCGGAGCTCCAGAACAAGAAACAGAGGCAGTTTTCGAGAGGCAGTTTTCGAGAGGCAGTTTTCGAGAGGCATTTTTCGAAGCGCTAATCGCGCATCGCTACGGGAAATAGGCCATTTCGGGGAATCTTTGGGGAATCTTTTGATTCCTTGGCCCGTTGTGTGCCGAAAAAGCCCGAAAATCGCCCGATCGTGCCAAATTGATCCGGTTTAAAGACAGCAGAGGATCAATGACAGAGTTTAAAGTGTATCAGATCAAATCATCAGGTAGCAAGCATGTCAAAGAGTATCAGTAGGCGGCGGAAGCCATCAATGTAGCGGAAAAGAGTATCAGTGAAAATCTTAAGCAGCGGCCCGAAGCAGGTGAATATTTAATAACTTCCAGCAGAGTCAAAGAAAGAGGGCGAAGCCACTCAAAGCCCTCAAATCATAATCATTGCACATTTAACTTACACCAGAGTAGAACTACAGATCCCGAAGCACAATCATCCCAGCAGCACCGCATCAAGCCCCCAAGGGCCACATTGTAGTCTTTTCTGATTCAGCTGCCTCTAGCGCAGCCAAAAGGACTTACCTACATTTAATTCCAGCAACACTTAGATTTTTGAAGAGCTTTTCTAGCAGACCTGTTTAGGTCAATTGTAATGAATGTCTTTCCGATATTTTGCTTATATATACCACCCTTAACAATGTAGTGAGGGGTTGGTTAGTTAGTGAGTCGAAGATATCACTTAATTTTCTTCCCAGCATTTTCTCCAAGCAGAGACCCGCACTGTAACTGTCATATTTTCTATAATCAAAGATTGCTGAGAGCGTGGATTTCGAAACTTCTTGATGTATTCAATTGGCCAAGGAGTGATTACGGAATTCCTATGCTTCTACATGATTCAATAAGTGTTTCTCTCCTCTGTTAATTTTCATGTTTTTACCACCGTTCCGCCTTCTAAATTGCAGGAAAAAAGAATAGCTTAAGATTTGTTTCACTACACCTTAAGTTCAATTCCTGCATTTTTCTATGTTTTCATCAGAAATAGCTATGAGCATGTATACTTAAATGATCTTGTTTACGCTGTTTCTTTCACATATGAATGAATATTTAGGAATTCTTAACTTCTCCTAGATCACCATTCATCCATTTCTCCTCTTCTTCAGCATGATGAAATGATTCTCCTTTGCCTTTTATCCCTGATTTCCATCATTCCATCCCTTCGGCAGATTGTTAATTGTAGCATGTGTGGCTATCTCGCTCCTTAATCCTCTTGTGATCAAGAAGACGCAATAGCAAGCCTTAATCCATGACTCCACGCCCAATGGTTCCAAACTTATCACACCTTACCTTGCCTCTTTGCCTGAAATTCCTACCTTCCATCCAAACACAAACAAAAAGCCCCTGAGCCAAAAACTAGCCTAAAATCATAAAAAAAGTTGAGTCATTAAAGAGAGAGCCCTCTCTGATTGCAGGTGGGCTAGAACCTGCAATCCAAAGATTGGTTTGTGGTTACCTCAATCGTATCCCTATAAGGAGCCTACGAACAACCTGAGTGATAACATAATGGCGACTCCACTGGGGACCTCCTCATAATGGCGATTCCATTGGGGACCTCCTCAGATAAATTCATGAAACCAGTCCGCAGCCCTACAGAGGAAGAAACCGACTTGTGAAAGTCTCGGTCGACCTATGTTCTCCACTGGGGATCTAAATCGCTTTGCTCGTTTCTGTAAACCCCACTTTCTGGAGAAGGTGCTCCTTTTCTTCAGAGCTTTTCATGTTTAGTTATGATCTTCGATGGTGGATAGAGGTTAGGCACTTCAAAGTCAAGGCATCCACCTGGCGACTCCACTTCAATTTCAATCAAAGGCTCCACTGAGGAACGAACCAATTTTACAATCAAATAGTCCATAATTCAAAGCATTAACAGTGAGACAGAATGACTGAGTTCTGGGAAGATCTTTCATTTGATGAAGCTTTAGATGAATTTAGGAAAAGTTTATCAGAATTTGAGCTTAATGAAGAATTTTTCAGATTGGTGTTGTTAAAAACAGCAGGCCGCCCGAATAAACATTTTCTTGAGTTAGTTGTTGAAAGATATGAAAATGAAATTGCACTCTTGGAATATCAAATACAATCATATAGTTTCCGCGACCCTAAATAATTTTTCCAAAATATTCCTCCCCCAATCCACAGGGAAATAGTGCTACCTCCTAACTTACAGATTGAGTATGATTTGGGTTTCAAGGCAAAGACAGAAGGGTTAGTTGTAGGGCTTATTACCGAGGACGCAGCTGTTCAATCTGACCAAGAAGGCCAAGAATTCTGCCGAAGTCTTCCTTTCCCAAGTTAGAGGAAAATAGTGCTACCTTCTGATTCACAGATGGAGTATAATTTTGGTTTCAAGGCAAAGACAGAAGGGTTAGTTGCGGGTCTTATTACCGAGGACGCAGCTGTTCCATCTGACCAAGAAGGCCAAGAATTCTTCCGAAGTCTTCCTTCCCCAAGTCAGAGGAAAATAGTGCTACCTTCCGATTCACAGATGGAGTATAATTTTGGTTTCAAAGCAAAGACAGAAGAATTAGTTGCAGGGCTTATTACCGAAGATGCATTCATTCCATCCGACCATGAAGGCCCAGAAGAAACTATCCTACATAATGTTTTTATTGATCCTATTGCAGACTACATGGAACTTCTTCTTAACTCAAGTTCTTTAGCATGCCTTCTCTGTGAGAGCCAAACACATCAGCAGCAGCCTTTCTATGCCTCAATTTTGATTATGAGGGCACATGACCGAATGATGCTTTTAAGTTCATTAACAATCAGTGAACGAGTTCATTCTTTTCTTCAGTTTCTTAAGTGGTTGCACTGGTTATTTGATCTCACCTGACAGCAAAGTAAGTGCTGGTTAGGGTAGGTAGGTAGGATTAATAAGGCAGCCGGCGGAGATAATTTTGCAGAAAACAGAAACAACTAAAGACTAAGGCATTCTGGCCTACTCTTCTTGGCTTCTCACAAGGAGAAACCATCCCCAAGTGCAACCACTATTAGCCTCCTGCTGCAGCAGGTTACTCATATTTCATGATTGACATTTTTACAGGCCAAATATGTCATACTTTGCATGCTGCAATTCTCCATAGTTTCTTAATAGTCTCCAAGCGAAGAAGGCTACTTAGAGTTCATTTAATTGCCTTCCAAATTTTTGAGAAGTTATCCCGGTATCGCCAAGTTTTAGTTAATGGGAGGTCCAAACCACTTAATCTTGGTCTCCCTAGGTTTAAATTTCCTGTTTTAGAATATAGAGGATGTAAATATGTCCAAACAGCTTAATCTTAGCATATTCTTAGATAGGTAGAGAATCAAAGGAGCCCAACAGCTTAATCTTAGTTGGACATTTGGCGGTCGCAAGCGCCAAATGTCCAACTAAAACACCTTCCCATTCCCCGCCAATGCGATATTGTGATCACATTGGAGAAGTTCATCACATCACCTTCAGTTTCAGCACCTCGCCATGTCACTTCTATACCAGGGACCCACCGCAAGCTGACGTCATCCACCGTGCTGCTGACATCAGCAGCCATAAAGCCGAAAATTCGCACAAGAAGAGAAATCGCACTTCGGAGCTCCAGAACAAGAAACAGAATCAGTTTTCGATGCGCAATTAGCATGAAGCTCTAATCGCGCATTGCTACGGGAAATAGGCCGTTTCGGGGAATATTTGGGGAATCTTTTGATTCCTTGGCCCGTTGTGCACCGAAAAAGCTCGAAAATCGCCCGATCGTGCCAAATTGATCCGGTTTAAAGACAGCAAAGGATCAATGACAGAGTTTAAAGTGTATCAGATCAAATCATCAGGTAGCAAGCGTGTCAAAGAGTATCAGTAGGCTGCAGAAACCATCAATGTAGCGGTAAAGAGTATCAGTGAAAATATTAAGCAGCGGCCCGAAGCAGGTGAATATTTAATAACTTCCAGCAGAGTCAAAGAAAGAGGGCGAAGCCACTCAAAGCCCTCAAATCATAATCATTGCACATTTAACTCGCACAAGAGCAGAACTACAGATCCCGAAGCAAAATCATCCCAGCAGCACCGCATCAAGCCGCCAAGGGCCACATTGTAGTCTTTTCTGATTCAGCTGTCTCTAGCGCAGCCAAAAGGACTGACCTGCATTTAATTCCAGCAACACTTAGATTTTTGTAGAGCTTTTCTAGCAAACCTGTTTAGGTCAATTGTAATGAATGTCTTTCCGATATTTTGCTTATATATACCACCCTTAACAATGTAGTGAGGGGTTGGTTAGTTGGTAGGTTGGTTAGTTAGTGAGTCGAAGATATCGCTTAATTTTCTTCCCAGCATTTTCTCCAAGCAGAGACCCGCACTGTAACTGTCATATTTTCTATAATCAAAGATTGCTGAGAGCGTGGATTTCGAAACTGCTTGATGTGTTCAATTGGACAAGGAGTGATTACGGAATTCCTGTGCTTCTACATGATTCAATAAGTGTTTCTCTCCTCTGTTAATTTTCATGTTTTTACCACCGTTCCGCCTTCTAAATTGCAGTAAAAAAGAATAGCTTAAGATTTGTTTCACTACACCTTAAGTTCAATTCCTGCATTTTTCTATGTTTTCATCAGAAATAGCTATGAGCATGTATACTTAAATGATCTTTTTTACGTTGTTTCTTTCATATATGAATGAATATTTAGGAATTCTTAACTGCTCCTAGATCACCATTCATCCATTTCTCCTCTTCTTCAGCATGATGAAATGATTCTCCTTTTCCTTTCATCCCTGATTTCCATCATTCCATCCCTTCGGCAGATTGTTAATTGTAGCATGTGTGGCTATCTCGCTCCTTAATCCTCTTGTGATCAAGAAGACGCAATAGCAAGCCTTAATCCATGACTCCACGCCCAATGGTTCCAAACTTATCACACCTTACCTTGCCTCTTTGCTTGAGATTCCTACCTTCCATCCAAACACAAACAAAAAACCCTGAGCCAAAAACTAGCCTAAAATCATCAACAAAGTTGAATCATTAAAGAGAGATCCCTCTCTGATTGCAGGTGGGCTAGAACCTGCAATCCAAAGATTGGTTTGTGGTTACCTCAGTCATATCCCTATAAGGAGCCTAGGGACAACCTGAGTGATAACACCACCTACCTTTTGACCCCAAGATCTGGATAAGAGAATTCCAAAATGAGGAAGTATATCAGGCACCACTATATCCATTACCACACTTTTTACCGAGATTTGAGCCAAATTTACCACTAGATCCTTTATCATGCCTAAGCACTTGACTCTCTCGGAGTCAAAGGAGTAAAAATCCTTGTATGTTCTAGTGATTTCCAAGCCTAATTGCTCCATTATTGATAATGGCATGAGGTTGTGTGAGGCTCTTGAATCCAGCATGAAATTATGCAACAAAGGTCATGGATCACTAAAGTGACATAAAAAGGTGTGGTAGAAGGATCCAACTCTTCCACATGTGGCCCAAAAAAGACCATTGGCCTCTCCTCCTAGAGGTTTAAAGGGTTGGTGTTGAGATAGAGGGATACATAAATTGAGAGACCTGAGCTTTATAAATAGGCTGCTTCAGGAGCCTAGTCAAGGGAACATGAATTTTTACCTTCTCAAGCTCCTTCTAGAGATTGCATGTAGGTTGGACTTTTTCTATACCTCTTGGCTTTGTTCCTTCTACCTTTCCACTAGTATCTTTCAACACAATAGGTGTCTCTTTTTCTAAATGTCCCTATGCACCAGTTTTTTCCCCATTAGAGGAGACTTTTATCTTGGAAGGGTTAGGATTCAGCTTACCCTTCCCTTTATTCAGTACTGGGGGAACAACCCGGGGAGAAACTTCCCCTTGTTGTTTTGGTTATCTCGTCCTCTTCTTTGAAGATATTAGATCATACTTATGTTGTGGTTGTGCTTACATGAACTCTGCAAGCTATTTGCAATAATAATCCCTATCTTCCTCATATTTTGTTTCTTCTCTATCATGGATGGCCTCTTGGTGAGCCATATTCTCATATTCTTCTTTGCTAAAAGCAAAATACATATTTCCTTGCATCTCTTATGTTTCCGATGATTGTTCATCAAGACCATATTCCAAGTATAAGGGATGGGGGATATGATCAAGATGTTCCTTTCTTTCCCTTGGAAGTAGTTGCAGTGAGGCCTTCTATATTGAGGGTTATAGCCCCAATTGTTGACTTGAGCATTTTGTCTGGAAAGGTTCTTGTTCTCAATTTCAAGCTTTCCAACCTTTTGTGTTAAACTGCTGACAAGTTTGTATAGCTCATCCACCTTCGGGTCTCATGATTCTCAATCTTGACCTGAGGAGGATGCCTCCTCTTTCCATCTTTTGGGTTCAATAGTTTCTTGCTTTACCCTTGACTTTCCTGCCCAAACCAGATTGGCTTCCACTTCAAGAGAATCGGTCTAAATTTGGTCTAGAGTGAGAGACTTCCTCTCTCTCAGGGAAAAACCAACATCGGACTCAAAATATCCCAAGAACACCATATGAGCCACAACTAGAGGAGGCTTTATCTCAGTAGGCAAGTTATTGTACTACTTATTTAATCTTTTGATAAATTCTGAAGTATCATCCTTCGAATTTTTTCTTAGGGCATTAAACTCAGTGAGGATGTACTCATAACTCCTCTTTTCTCCCAATTTTTGGGTGAAATCATTTTCCATCTCCTCCCAAGTAGTGATGGAGGCATTGGGTAAGTCTTTGAACCACTTTCTGGCTTCCCCCTCAAGACTTTGTAAAACAATTCTCATGACAACATCTAGCTGATCCACATCTAGGATGTAGGCAAAAGAATTGAAGGCTTCAATGTGACTTTTATTCATGTTATCATCTTCCCCATTAAACCTAGGTAGCTGATTTAGATGGATCTGGGGCATTGCACTCAGAGGCTAAGGTAAATTAAGAGGTGCATACTTATTTTGCAAAAATCCCTAAAGAGCCATCTGGATTGGTTGAGGGGGATTAAGATTTTCCTAAGGAACTGGGGTCAAGACCATAATGGTTGGAGGAGAAGCAGGATATGTCAGGGCCTTAGGAGTAAGTATTGAGTAGTGAGCAACAGTGGGCTAAGAATTGGAGGCGAAGGTGGCAAAGGTTGACGAGATGATAGTACAAGCAAGGGGAGTTTTGTCTTTCCTAACTATCTTAGAAATTAACTTTTTTGGATCAAATACAAATGGGGCTTTCTTTTGGGACGTATCTGAGGGAATGTGAGAGCTTTTAAAATCCAGGGTTATGAATGATAATGAGGGGGGTGTGGAGTCACCAAGGTGATATGAATGCAATCAGAATAGACTTCGCTCACCTACACGAAGGGTGTTCAGTTTTTCATATCCCGGGGGAAAAATCCTTCAATAAGCTCCTAAAAAATGATGCCAAAAGATGTTGTCTCTCCCAGAGAAATCCTTGGATTACTTTCGAGACCAGTGCCTCGACACATCTAAATTCTATGTATCTCATATGATCCTTAAGAAACTCAAGGCATCACATGCATCTTCTACACAAAGTAATTACAAATATACAAATATACACATAACAACATGGATTGGTTCCTTCATCCAAGGATATAAGCCATGTATATCTAGTATCCTTTCACATATACAACTCAGAATAATAAGGAAAAAATAAGTGGAGGTCAAGTAATCAAGGACTTACAGTTTAATCAGATTTTGCAGAATGATGAAAGAAGAGAAAGAGAATACTAACTCATCACATAGAGCTTGAAACATCAAGAGTTATATACTTATCTAAACTAAAGATAGACAAGTCAATGTAAGAAGAGTGAATGTCATGATTTCAGGAAGTACACATTTAAAGATATAATCTCATACTTGCATACAGGTGTATCTATTAACTAGTTAACATCAATGAATATGTAAGAATATAAGAAATATTTCTGGTAGCTACAAGTTCTTGAAATCAGAGGGGAAGTACTAACATAATGGAAGTTTAACAAAGAAACAACGTACTATAATACTCGAATATGGCAATCACCACTATTTAATTCATATTTGGAAAGATGTAGATCTTGAATCCATACAACTTCAGAAGCACATGCAATTTTTTCCTAGAATTCAAAACCTTTCTTCAATGTTTCTTCCTCCCTTTTACAATGAGGGGGACAAGAAAATCAGTTACAGAAAATATCTTTCGGGTTGAAGTTACAACTATCTCTATGAATCATTGTCTCAGCGTGACTCCTCTAACTATTACAACAGGGGGGTTCCTTTCTTGAAAGAAAAATAGAATGACATTACAATGATCACAACAACAAAATAGAATTAGTCCATCGAAACTGAAATGGTGGATTTTGGAAATATCTTCATGCCACTCCTCTTTGCTAGCCTTTGGTCTTAGCATGTTCCTACTATGTCATGATTGATACTCTCGGCTGGTTCATGGTCACTGTCTGCCTTAACTGCCCACCCATCACGCCCTTTTTCCCTTTGTCCTGCGCTATCAACGCCTCGCTGAAGTGTGACAATTAATTCTCTCAGTCGCGGGCCTTTAAACATTAAAAAGACAGATGAAACAAGTGGGCACCTTTAATTTTCCCCTTAGTCTCTATGCTTTCAATGCCTTTTATGAATTTCCCCATAGGAAGATAGGTGGAGACTGAAAACTTTTCTTTGAAGTGCTTAAGGTCCTCAATAGACATGTGGGGGGCCTTTTTCTTTATATTACATTATCCCTCACCAACCGATTTCCTGGACCTGAAACCTTTATAAAAAACAACTCATGAAGTATCACATATGGTGCCTTCCTTATCGCATCGCAATCATTGATAAGCCTAAGGTTCAGAGTTTTTGATCACAGATCACCAACATCATTGCTGACATCATCATTGCCACGTGTCACCCTGTGAGTGGTGCCATGTGGCACCTGAAAATAGCCCCATAGGACCCCTAAAAATGACAAAAAATAGTGACATGTATCCACCACCACGTCATCTACTACATCAGCTCAGTGGACCAATCAGAGTCCACCACATGGCCCCTAGAGGAGAGAGAAAAATGATAGCCAAGCCTTGGTTTTGCAGGGAATTCCTTTGTATTTGATTTTCTCGAACCCTCGACGACACAACATTTTATTTCCGTATCGGTGGTTGGCATGATGCTTTAAGTTGACACTCCATCAAATCATCAATCATTGATCACCAATGGAGGAGAGAGAAAAGGCAGGCTTGAACCTTGTTTTTTACAAGTTTTTCTTTGTTAACACTTTCGAGCCCCTCCCTAGTGATACAACCTTATATCACAAATTGGCCTCCGAAAAGGGACTTTAAATCAAAACCTTGCCGATAAATGTTGGGCCCTGACCCGTCGATAGTCGATTTCCAATGCCGCGTGGAGGAGAGAGAAGGGGAAGCCCGACCCTTGGTTTTTCAATCCATTCTTGTGTTACGTTGTGTTAACCCTCCCCTGACGGTTCAACATTATATTGCATATCAACCCCCCAGTGATAACAGTTTGTCTATGTCCCGGAAATCCTGCCGATGGCTGATTGTAATCTACCTAGACCCCGATTGCACTTGATCTCCACACTTAGCCAGTTTTTTTGGTTTCCTGAGCTTTCTAAGGCAATCTTCAACATGCTCTAACTTTTGATCTGGAATTCCATTTTCAGACTTCTATATATTGTTTGAAAAAACAATTATGAGCACTTGGCAATGGAGAGGGTTTGGTTAAGCTCTGATAGCTTCAGTGGCCTAAAAAATGGCTTTAACTTCACTGCTCTCGTGCAACCTTGACTAATCAAACCCACAATGCAGTGAGTGACAACAGTAAGATTGAGTACCTTCTCAATACCTCTGCATCCTCAACATCCTTACTTTTATCACTAGAAATATGCACTACAAACAACACACACCCTTTTTTGTGACTACAATTTTCCTACAAGCAGTCACCATCCTAACTGATGTTGCTTTCTTCTTACCCTACAAGATTCTTTGTTCTCCATTGTCATCCAAGCATCAATGACTTTGTCAAAACAATCTACCTTGGTCGTATGAAGATATAGCTAGTCCATACCCAATAGCATACTATACGACCCCAATGGAAATACATTCAAATGTGTTGATGTACGCATACCATTCAACTCAAAAGAAAAAGCTCTTACCCAAGGATGAATTCTCTTCTTTGTACCTATAGCTAACTACACTAATCAAGATTTTTCATGCACTTATTTATTCAAACCACACTTATTCACCAAGTCAGAGTTAACCTAACTATAATTACATCTGGGGTCAATCAAAATAGAAACAACTTGATTCCAAAGCTTACCATCCATCTCAATGATAGATGCTTGATGGTCTATCTTCATGTTATCCAGTGTTGCATTGATATGAGGAATACTCTACCCAACATCCCCAATAATCCGTGCCTTCTTTGAACTTTAGATCTTAGGCTGACCACCCTGATTTTGCAAATAATCCCTCCTAATATGCTCCTTACCACATATCCAAAACTGCAATTATCCTGTATGATCAACTTTATTCTACTGCTATGACCCATGTCCTTGTCTAGCTATGCTAGAATTCTTGTATAGTGCAACATTCTCTTTCTCTTTTGCATTCTGAGGCCTTTTCCTTTTCGACTTCCATTTAACTTTACCTTTATATTTTCCTTTCCATCCTTGTTGATATTCACTCTTATGCTTTGAATTCTCGTAACATTGTTTCAACTTCCCAATAACTTCCTCAAGTGACTCAGGCTTATCACACTCAATTTGACCTCTAAAGGATAATGTAAATCCACTGACAAATCTCTAAACTTTAGCTTTCTCATCTTTAAGATATAATACATACCTCAAAATATCTAAGAACTTTCTCATATACTCCTTACTTTTCATTGATCCCATTTTGAGATCATAGAATTCAATGGCTAAGTTTTTGTAGTGCCTTCCTAAGAAATTTTTCGTCCTGAAGAGTCTCTTGAATTCATGCAAACTCAAGTCTTCTATGCTTATGTCTTTGACCCATTTTACATCTTCCCACCAGATGTATGCTTTCCCTTTAAGGTTGAAGATAGCTACTCTTGCCTTCATATTCTTTGTGTACATATGCAGTTCAAAATACTTCTTCATCTCAAGTAACCAAGCCTATGCACCCTCTTACTTCTTCAAGTCTCCATCAAAACTAGGTGGCTTAGATTTCTTAAATTCATCTAGAAAATATCCCCTATCACTCCTTCTATAAGGGTGATAAAGATGACGATCATAGTGCCTGTCAAAACCAGAAATAGAATAGTACCTACATCCATCACCTCTCTTATCTGGAATGTCCAAGAACCTGCCATCCCTGATCATGTCATCTCTATCTGACCTATGCCCACCATGAGATCTATTGCCATATTCACCATTTGTTATGTCCTTCTACCCATGGCTGATATGAAGTGATCATGTCTCTGCAATTATGACAAACTCTAAAGGATTACTACATTTACTTCTACTTGTTCCTCCTATGCATTCACGATTATGTCACTATCTACCTTGCAATGCCTTAATTCTTCCTTCAAAATTTTCAATGTTTCAGCTAAGTTGAAAGAATGCCTAACACCACGCTACTTATATGATCCATAGGGAGAGTCTCAGGAACTATAGCCTACCACATTGCTACTCATATTTGACATTTTTCCTACAAAGCATACCATGTCAGCTAAACCAAAATATAAACATAATCAACATACCTCAGTACAGTTCGGGGAGGATATCTCATCTGCAAGATCAACTAGATTAGCACGATAAATGTATAAACATAATCATAAAAACATGTATATGTCATCCTAACCATAGTCCAATCGTAAATGCATGACCATATCAACCACACATCATGACCTCATGCATGAAAACTAAAACCATGTCAATGTATGCATTATCAACATATGTACAACATGCGTGGATACATGATACATACAAACACTGCAATTCATAACCATTATAACCCATGACAACGCATTCCACAATAACACCATCAACTTTCACATGGGGACACAACTGCGACCATGACCACCACCATGCATATGCAACAAGCACATAAACCACAAGCATAGAGAACACATATGTGCAACTAACATGAATGCATGACCAACACACTTCCCATCTAGTCCAAGGGGTGAACCATGCTTTGATACCACTATGTAACACCTTCCTCCTACATTTACCCAAGTTAACCGACCCTCTAGGGTAAGCATGTGATGATAGGTTACTATGATCTAATTCAACTCCCCATGTATATTTAAGGAAGTGGAACTGAAAAAACACAACTAATTTGACCTTCTACACATGCTATAGAACCTCCAGGAGCCAACCAACCTTTCCAGGTGAACAACCCGTGAGGAAACTTAACATTTTCTTGACCTAGGGTTTCAGTCACTCCCATGACATGGGCATGAATGTGATTGGGACCCTCCAGTCGCTCTCACAACAAGGGCATGCAAGCGGATGATGTTATTTTCAACTAGTTCTGAGTATGTGGCCCAAAAGTTTGTGCCACTTTTTCAGGGCTAAGACTCAGGTCACTTCCTAACACTATATGAAAATTCCAAAAATTAAAAGTAACATCAAAAAATGACACAAATGCAAATACTTGAACAAATACTTCACTAGGCCCCTATTAGCCATGAAAAGTAGTTTGTTAAACATGTCACAAATATGCATTCTCCAAGTCATAACAACAGATATGAGCATAGGGGTCTCATACTTATCTAAGAATCACTAAGAAGAATTGATGTCTTATCACGTTAGTTTCATTATCATCTATTAGGTCATATATTCATTGTTTATTCATTTACAAATCAAAACATTATGAGAGCCATACATTATCACTGTCATAAAACATACTGATAACTAGCATATAAACAACATAAATAATAAGGATACAATAACCATATAATCCACATATTAACCAGTACAATCACACATGAAATATCAAGGATAAGGAACTCTTATTAATGAATGCATAATCCAACCAAGTTTGGGACTTCCATGAACCACCCGACCATAGATTGTTTGAACCAAATCTTTCTTTTAGACAATCACCGTCGTGCCATGTTCCAAGCATAATGTGGGACTCATAACCAAACTCAACCAGGTCTTCCCGAGGCTACACCATCTCACCCTCATCAATAGAAATAGGCTTTACTGCAATCCACACCAGATCACTAGGCCCTAAACAAGCATGGATGCCATTGTATTTCTCCACCTACACCGTGAAGAATTTTATTGTCTCATAGTTCCTGGGCTTTACTGCAATCCATAGTCCGATTTAGGGATCACTAGGCCATAATCAAGACTCCACCCTCCAGGATTTACCATATATCCTGTCATTCACTAGCCAAGGATTGCTAGACGTGATCAAGGGCACCCACATCTAGGCTTTATTGTATATCCTGCCATTCACCAGTCAAGGGTTCCTAGGCCCATCGAGGCAATAGAAAATTTGACTTCACCGCAACCCACAATCTGGTTCAGGGGTTAAGAGGCCAAGGATTTACCACAATCCATAGCCTAGTTTAGAGTTCACTAGGCCATGTGTTCTTTCTTTCATAGATCCACCTCACTCAGTTTTGAATCCATCCAAAAATCTAGCTCAACGAAAACTTGAGAACCCATCACACTAGAGCTATCAAGAAATGGAAAGGTAAGGCTGAAGAACACTATCACACCTAGAAAAAACTATGCCAATGATAGTAAGAGAACCAAGAAAACACATGCATAACCATGCATGCCAAAACTAGCAAGGAAATCATACATGCAAATCGATACACGTAGATAATCCTGTTGTAGCTACTCGATCCTACTCTTCCTTTCTTGATCCTTGCTTTCCTTTTGCTCCTTTACTTTCTTGATCCAATGTTGAAGTTGATCCAAGTGGATATTGGTGGCCACCCACCTATACCACTTGGACCCCCACAATTGTCTCTTTCAGTTTTTCAATTTCCTAAATTGTAGCACAATTTACTATTTTTAGAAGTTTTTTGGGTCCTGAACTTCCGGAGCCATTTTGAGACCCGAAATGACGTTCTTTTGGAAAAATAGGACCAACATGGGTTGTTGTCCAATGTTTCTCTCCCCAAAATTATATTCCTCAAATAGATATTTCTAATGAGCTATTATGTGCGTCAAACACAGATCGTATGCCAAAGTTAAGACCCCGGGAAGTTGATGTACCAATTAACCCAAATGGGGCCCACAGTTTGGCGTTTCATCTCCTAGGGTTAGATTTTTGGATGTTTAGCATTTTCCATTGTTTCTCAACAATAGATACGACCTCAAGCCTCATTTTAACACGGTTCAGAGGCATGTAGCTGCCACATCTCTTCTCAGAGATAAGCTACCATCGCCCTAGCTGGTTTATTTCCATTTCTATTTGCAATCATATTTCAGTGTTTTACAGTAATGAAATGAAGTATTATTTCCACTGCATCTCTCTATTTATGGTTATCTCTGTAATTGGTTGTGTTCCTGTTTAAATCTGTATCAGCGGTATCAGAGCGGTCTACTCTTTCTCTGTTTTTCTTTGCATGTCCCCAACAAGGTCGGGATATAAGGAGTTAGGGCTTGAACTAGTCGAATCTTTGCGTGACCAGCCTCGCAAATCCCGATGGCCTCCCATGGCGGATGAAAAGAAAGATGAGGGGGCAGGAGATCCTATCAAAATCTTGCTCAAAGAAGCCCTCGAGCGATAAAAGAATGCAATGATAGAGAGCTTTTCCCAGATCCTTTAGCGGCTACCTAGATGTGATGCATCAACTTCGAACAGCTATTCTAGAAATGCCACACCCTTTAAGGTACAAGTTAATTTTGAAATCTCCATCTTCAAGGGTGAAATAGATAAATGGTTAAATCTGCTAGAAGGGTATTTTTTGTACATGATTTTTCCAGTTGGGAAAATATTATTTTCGCTCTTCTCAAAGTAGCCCCCCACTTCAAGGACTGGTGGGAAACCTACTATGAATAGAAGGATGAAAGTATAGGCTCATTATTTTCAGCCACGCCCACTTGGAATTCATTCTGGGATGTCATCAAGGAGTAGCACTACCCTGTCAAAATCTACGAGGAAAAATACATAAAGTGGACCATGCTGTGGTAGGGAAGGGACCAAGATGTGCCGGAGCTCACCAAAAATTTTCATACCCTTCACACACAGTTGGGTATCAAAGATTCTGAGCTGCATATGGTATTCAAATATTGTGGCTGCCTACATAGATACATCTAGGAAGAGATGGAGTTCCTGAACATCTCCTCACTCGGCACAGCGTACCGATACATTGTCAAAATCAATCAGAAGTTCAAACAAAAGAAGCAAGACTTTGGATCTGCAAATTTGAAGCAAGGGAAAGGCTTCCCCACATCGTAAAACCAAGGAAAAAGCTAAGACGGGGCAACCCAAGACAACCCTTCGAAGCAACAAGAAAAGAACAACACCAGGAAGTTGAAGAAGGACAAAGGAAAGTGGTGTGAGTTCCATAAGAGCCCTACTCACAACACAAGTGAGTGTTGGACCAAGTAGTCACTGGTGGCCAAGTTGAAGGCTTCAGAATCAGATGCATGTTCCAACCCTAAGTCAGAACCTAACAATGGGAATGACAAAGAGAAGCAGATCATTGACGTGGAGCCCAACACCACTGTAACCACCGCCAAGATCCAAAAGAATGAGCCCAAAGATCCAGAGGAGGAAGAGTGTCTTTTCCACTCACAGATGTGGGTGAAGGGTTCGCCACTATAATTCGTTGTTAACAGTGGGAGCCAAAAGAACCTCATTTCAGTGGAGGTCATGAAGCGGTTGGGCCTACCGACTACACCACACGCACAGTCATACAATATCGAGTGACTTCACCAAGGATGAGAGATCCAAGTTCACCAGTAGTGTCGCCTTCCCTACAGCATCAAACCCTTCACGGATGAGGTATTGTGTGATGTTTCACCTTTGGATGTTTGTGATGTATTATTAGGCCAGCCATACTTGTGGAGGTGACATGCTGTGTATGAGTCAAGGCCTCACATTGTTTTTATTTATTTGGATAATTCATTATACAGGATACTAGAGGTAGCCCCACCTACTGCCACCTCTTTGATCTCTACTAAGAAATGCAGTAAGCTCATCTCCCACACTAGGAAACTCATTTTTTGTCTAGTTTGCTCCCAAAGTAAGGGGAAGAATGTCGCCATGTCCATGACCCTCACAAAGGGTTCCTCCACGCAGCAATAGCAGCAGAGGGATATGATCATGAAATAACATAGGAACAGCTTCTCCTCACCCATACGGGTACCACACAAGTTTCAAGTGGGCGACAAAGTTTGGTTGCATCTGCAGAAAGAACGCCTTAGAAAAGCCCATCACAAGCTCAAACCACTCTGACATGGTCCTTATACCATTACCAAGGTTGTGGGAAATAATGCTTTGGAGAACAACATTCCCACATTCCTTTGCTTGCACCGAGTGTTCAATTTGAGCCACCCTCAACCATGCTTTCCACCATCACTGGACACATCAGAGATTATCGAATAGCTCACCAGGGACCAAGTTTAACAGATGGAGGAACTCAACGCAATGGGACCATTGCTTCTTAAGGGGGGAGGAATGATCTAGGTGGATGTTGGTGGCCACCCACCTATCCCACTTAGACCCCCACAACTGTCTCTTTCAATTTTTCAGTTTCCTAAATTGTAGCACAATTTAGTATTTTTAGTAGTTTTTTGAGCCCTGAACTTCTGGACCCATTTTGAGGCCCTAAATAACTTTTTTTTGGAAAAAAAGGAGCATTTTGAGGTGTTTACTAATGTTTCTCTTCCCAAAGTTACATTCCTTGGATAGATATTTCTAACAAGCTATTGTGTGCATCAAACAAAGATCGTATGCCAAAGTTACGACCCTGGGAAGTTGATGTACCAGTTAACCCAAACGGCGCCCATAGTTTGGCGTTTCATCTCCTAGGGTTAGGTTTTTGGATGTTTATGGTTTCCATTGTTTTTCAAAAATAAATAGGCCTTCAAGCCTCATTGTAGCATAGTTTAGAGGTATGTAGCCGCCACATCTCTTCTAAGAGATAAGCTACCATTGCCCTAGCTGGTTTATTTCTATTTCTGTTTGTAAGCATATTTCAGTATTCTACAGTAATGAAATGAAGTATTATTTCTGCTACATCTCTGTATTTAATGTTATGTTTGTAATTTTTTGTGTTCCTGTTTAAATATGGATCAGTGGTATTAGAGCGGTCTACTCTTTCTCTATTTTTCTTTGCATGTCCCCAATGAGATCAGGATATAAGGAGTTAGGGCTTGAACTGGTCAAACCTTTGCAAGACCAGCCTCGCAAATCCCAACGGCCTCCCATGGTGGATGAAAAGAAAGACGAGGGGTAGGATATCCTATCAAAATCTTTCTCAAACAAGCCCTCGAGTGATAAAGGAACACGATGATGGACAGCTTTGCCCAAATCCTTCAGCAACTACCCAGAGGCGATGCATCGTCCTCCAATAGCTACTCTGGAAATGCCACACCCTTTAAGGTACACGTTAGTTTTGAAATCCCCATCTTTGAGGGTCAAATAGATGCAGATGCCGTAGATAAATGGTTAAATCTACTAGAAGGGTATTTTTCTGTTTATGATTTTTCCAGTCAGGAAAAGATTATTTTCACTCTTCTTAAAGAAGCTCCCCACATCAAGGACTGGTTGGAAACCTACTGCAACCAGAAGGATGAAAGTACAAGCTCACTATTTTCGCTCGCACCCACTTGGAATTCATTCTAGGATGCCTTCAAGGAGCAGTACTGCCCTTTCAAAATCTATGAGGACAAATACATAAAATGGACCACGCTGCGGCAGGGAAGGGACCAAGATGTGCCGGAGTTCACCAACATTTTTCATACCTTTCGCACACAGTTGGGTATCAAAGATTCTGAGTTGCATATGGTACTCAAATACTGTGGCTTCCTACAAAGATAAATCCAGGAAGAGATGGAGTTCCTGAACATCTTCTCACTCGACATAGTGTATCGATACACTGTCAAAATTGAGCAGAAGTTCAAACAAAAGAAGCGAGACTTTGGATTTGCAAATCCAAAGCAAGGGAAAGGCTTCCCCAAATTGCAAAACCAACGACCAAGACAAGATGGGGCAACCCAATACAACCCATCAAAGCCACAAGAAAAGAACAACACCAAGAAATCGAAGGACACAAGAAAGTGGTGTGAGTTCCATAAGAGCCCCAATCACAACACAAGTGAGGATCAAACCAAGCAGTCGCTGGTGGCCGAGTTGAAGGCTTCAGAATCAAATGCATGATCCAACCCTAAGTCAGAACATGACAAGGGGAATGGAAAAGGGAAGTAGATCATTGACGCGGAGCCCAACGCCACTGTAGCCACTTCCAAGATCCCGAAGAATGAGGCCGAAGATCTAGAGGAGGAAGAGCGTCTTTTCCACTCATAGATGTGGGTGAAGGGTTCACCGCTACAATTCATTGTTGATAGTGGGAACCAAAAGAACCTCATTTCAGCGAAGGTCATGAAGTGGTTGGGCCTACCGAATCCACCACACTCGCAGTCATATAGTATCAGGTGGCTTCACCAAGGACGAGATCTCTGAGTTTGCCAACAGTGCCACCTTCCCTACAACATCAAACCCTTCACAGACGAGGTATTGTGTGATGTTGCACCTTTGGTTTTTTGTGATGTATTATTAGGCTAGGCATACTTGTGGAGGCAACATGCTGTGTATGAGTCAAGGCCTCACATTTTTATTATTTCTTTGGATAATTCATTATACAGGATACTGAAGGTAGCCCCACCTACTGCCACCTCTTTGATCTCTTCTAAGAAATGAAGTAAGCACATCTCCCAGACTAGGAAATTCATTTTCTATCTTGTTCGCTCCCAAAGTAAGAGGAATATTCTTGCCACGTCCATGATCCTTGCAAAGGGTTCCTCCATGCAACAATAGCAGTAGAGGGATATGGTCATGAAAGAACACAGAGAACAAGTTATCCTCACCCACAGGGGTACCAGACAAGTTTCAAGTGGGAGACAAAGTTTAGTTGCATTTGCAGAAAGAACGCTTAAGAAGAGCCCATCAGAAGCTTAAACCACTCTAACATGGTCCTTACACCATTACCAATGTTGGAAAACAATGCTTTGGAGAACAACATTCCCCCATTCATTCACTTGCATCGAGTTTTCAATGTGAACTGCCCTCGACCATGCTTTCCACCATCAGTGGACACATGAGAGATTGCAAAACATCTCACCAAGGACCAAGTTCAGCAGATGGAGGAACTCAATGCAATGGGGACCATTGCTTCCTAATATGGGAGGAATGATCTAGGTGGATTTTGGTGGCCACCAACCTATCCCACTTGGACCCCCACCACTTTCTCTTTCATTTTTTCAATTTCCTAAATTGCAGCACAATTTACTATTTTTAGTAGTTTTTCGGGTCCAGAACTTCCGGAGCCATTTCGAGGCCCTAAATGACGTTTTTTTGGAAAATTGGGAGCAACATGTGTCGTGGACTAATGTTGATATACCCAAAGTTATAGTCCTCTGATAGATCTTTCTAACAAGCTATTATGCATGTCAAGCGGAGATCATATGCCAAAGTTACGACCCCAAGAAGTTGATGTACCAATTAACCCAAACGGGGCGCACAATTTGGTGTTTCATCTCCTAGGGTTAGGTTTTTGGATGTTTAGGGTTTTCCATTGTTTCTCAACAATAAATATGCTTCACGCTTCATTGTAACACAGTTCATAGGCATGTAGCCACCACATCTCTTCTAAGAGATAAGCTACCATCGCCTTAGCTGGTTTATTTCCATTTCTATTTGTAAGCATATTTCAGTATTTTACAGTAATGAAATGAATTATTATTTCCATTGCATCTCTATATTTATGGCTATCTCTATAATTTGTTGCGTTCTTGTTTAAATCTGAATCAAAAGTGCTTCAAGAAAACTCTAAGTGTCGAAGAGTGAGAAAGAGAGAGAGAGGATAGGGAGAGAGCTCCAAAACTGAACTGACAAAAGGTACCAACTTATCCTCAGAAGCCTTTTTATTAACGAGGCCTCTATTTTCTTCATTTTCCAATATTTTCCTTCATTTTCCTCCTCACATGAAACCTATGACCTTTCACCTTCCTTTTCTCCTAATTTCCATTATTTTCATAAATAAAATGCCAATTAATGCCTCATGCCTTTCCAAAGCTTTTTCCTTTGCCTTTGCCAATTTCCTTAGCCATAATAAACAAAATGAACACCCATGCTAGGATATTTTTCCCACCATTCGGCTTGGAATAAGTGTCCCATAACCGTGGTTATTGATTTTCCTTTATTAACTTTATTTACATGGAATTTTCACCAGGGTTGTTCCAACATACTTCCTCTATAAAGCTCAATATGATGCAACATTATACAGGTGTATACATCCACAAAGTGCTATTGTTAATGGAAAATAATAATCAGGTTTGTTGAACCCTAAATAGAAGATAGGACATGGATAATCTTCATTATCTATAAAGTAACATACAGTCTAAAACAAGTAAAAGAATCATCAGATTCATAATCATATTAGACGAATGAAATCACATGTTATGTCATGTTAGCTAAAGGACATCAAGAACCCATGCAACAAACTACTCCATGCTCTAATGAGGGAGTATGCAACCTCTAAAATGTAAATGAAACGTGGATTTGCAAAGTTTTAGATTATAAAAATCAAATACCAAAACAAGTTATAGCTAAACCATATTGAGCAAACATGGATATTTGTGGAAGTAACTCTATAATTCATGGGAATATCAATGAATACATAGATCCATTGCTTAAATCATAACCATATAGACATTTAAATAAAATCCTACACCATGATCATACAAAGATCTTAGAAACTTCCTAATATAGAGTTATTCCATGCACTCAACACATAAAATTCCACTCTAAATAGAGTAACCCACCATTAAGATTATGGCAATGAGTTTCCCAAACTTGAAAACATATAATCTGGCTGAAACTCATGAAATAACATATCAATCATGATATATCAAACAATCTAATCATAACTAAGAGAGGTTCAACAACATAACTCAAAAAACGCATAATCACCATAGATACACAAGTTAGTTGGTTAATCATGAATAAATAGTGAATTATGCATGGGTATATAAACATCACAGGATTAATCATTAGTCATAAATCCAATAAGGAATATTAAAATCTATGGGATAACATGCATAATCCAAGAATACTTATTTTAATTATCCTAAGATGGTTGAAAAATGGAGAGATTTACATTCTCCTCTCGACCATGTGCGAGCTACTCTACAACCTTTCTTGTAGTTGACCACCCTTGAGCCAAATCCAAGGTTTGAGGAATTTCTTATAGAATGGAAGTTTACACCAATGGTTTTATCATTTATAGAGCTTCATACTACTCACACAATATTAGACATATAGGGTATCAAACACAATCAGGGGAAATGGTGCCTAAAGTCATGGAGCATAAGCTCAAGGTCACCAACCAACAAATCTAGGTTCTAACTCGATAATCAACTCCAAGCCTGCCCCCAATCAACGATTTCATGCCTCCACCACTATGCATGTTGCCTCACATTAGGCTTGAATGCCTTATGATAGTATACAAAAAAAATGTATTCCACTGAGATAGGACTCAAACCCAGTCCACAAAATGTCCCAAAGAACCTCTCTTTATTTTCCCAATGACAGTTATTTGTCTCAATCTACATCTTTTTTTTTTCCTTTGGGTCCTTCCATATCCTCCTGCGAGTGCGTCCCTTCCTTCTCTTCACTTTCCAACATGAAACTTCCATGCTTTCCTCTATTCAATCCCATATTTTCCATGTGTCAGGTGATGGCTTTCCACTTCATCCCTCTTTGGGTGTGTATGGACCTATTCACAACACACAATAGGTACCTAATAGGAAAGCACTAGGTGTAACCCACTGAAACACCATTAGTAATTGTGTCTTTTAATTTAGTTGGTATGGGTCATGGCTTTAATAAAAACAGATGGGAGGCAAGATTCTCTTAGATTAAGGATCCATAAGGTTATCCAACCTTCAACTTTTTTAATTTATTAAGAGTAATTATCACATATTTAATCATAGATTCAACCAATCATGGTCTTTCGACGTTGGCATTACAATCATGACCATCATTACAATAAGTATGGATAGAACAATGGGATGCTACAAAACCCATCCCCTTAAAGAAACATCATCCTAGGCATTATGAAAATATAGAGGATATCAAAAAAACTAAGATCTATCTTAATATATATTTATCTCAGAAACATTTCCCATGTCCTAAATGGTCATGTCTAGCCATGTTATTCACTATGATCAAGGCTCCTTCACAGAGAAAATTTAACTCATTGCTTCCTGGGACACATCCAACGTATGCTTTATCTCACTGACAATGCACATGACCTTTTTGAAATCGACTTTCTTTGGTTTCCTCTTCCTTGCAGTGACACACCTTCCAAGGCCATGCATCATGTTGTAACTTATTTACAAATTTCTATTGATTTCAAAAAATAGAAAAATAAAAAATAAGAAAAACGAATGAAAAATTATAATAGAGAACGAGGAAAGAGAAAAAAGAAATAAATGAAAAAATAAAGAAATTAAAAAAATATTATAAAATAAAAAAGAAAGAAGTATTGTTATGCATGAGAATAAGTGGGGAAATTTAAATGCCACTCATTGTATTTTTAATTCGAAAATTAAATATTATTTTTCAATAATTTATTGTAAATAATGATTTCATTTGACTTGTCACCGAAGACAATAACCTTAATGTATCTTTCGATCGTCGAGATTGCATGCATCCAGATCAACAGCAAGATATTGATTGCGGGACCCCCCCACTCTCGACAGTTAATGAGCATTCTGCAAAGTGGTTTCCCCCATCCTGCTCTAGAATATGTGTCACACTCCTATCGATTGCGGGATGCTCCTTACCTCAAACTACATATTACTGCCCTCCCCCCTCCCCCCCTTGCAAAACCACTTTTCCCCTCCACCAACCTTCCCACTATTTTCTACCCTCTACCAACTCTCCGTTATTTCTAGTCATTACTATCCCTCCTAACAAATTAACCAGATGATCATTATCTCATTAATCACTTCCACCAGTGTCTAATTCATTTAATTCCTCACGCCATTAATGGTTAACCCGAAATAGAGGACACAAGATTACAGCGGCTAGGGTTGTTGGAGATCTGTGTCAAGACTGCCTCTAGGGTAGGTCCTAGGTGCCAGCATGGACTACATGGTAGCTCCCCTGACAGCAAAGGATGGTATGCGACAGGAAAATGGAGGGGGGTGTCACATGGAATGAGTCAATTTTGTGGACAAGCTCGACCTTCCTAGTATCTAAAGATATCTAGTGACAAGCAAGACAATCAAAAACTATCTTTCTCTAAATATGCAATTAAAAACGAAGGCAAACAAGTGTTTTAGGCCTACCTTGGGTCCAATGCAAGTTTGTGGAAGCCTCACTCCTTTGATCCAAATGATCTCCCTTGTAGCAAGTCTACAAACACAAACAAGCAAACAAATTAAATAGCACCTGAAAAGCCAGTGTCATAAAGCATATCCATCATAATGATCAAGGAATTTATGAAACAAACCACATAAGACAATTTGTTGAGAAAAATGAATCTGATTGTATTAATTCAAATCAAAGAATAACTTTACAACCTCTGCCTTGATGTTGTCGAAGCTCCTCCCAGGGTCCAACAAGAAGTCTCCTCTACTTTGACAAGTTTCACTCACTTCCCAGTGAAGCCAAAAGGTATATGATCTCTCCTCTCAAGCTTAACTAGGAAGTCTTAATTCCATCGGCAGTTACCCTTAAAAATGTTCAGCTTCTAACCTCTCCAGCAACCAACCCAATGCCTTCATTTATAGTGCAATGGAGGGAAGTTACTAGGTCCTCCTTCAAAGAGATAAAGCCCTCCTTCAAAGGGATAGCTCCTCTTATCAAGGGATTAGCTCCTTCTATTTTGGGATGCATGAACCACCTTCGAGCGAACAATCCACGTCAAAATTCCTTCTAGAATAATCTAGAATTAACCCAAAGTGAGTTTTTTAGAATAAACTTGCGCCTTTTTGACTTTCACAGGGGTCCGCACCCACCCCTTTACAGACAGAGTGGGCAAATCCACAGGTAACATGAACAAAGGATGCGGGACCACAGGTAAAAGTGAGAGAAAGTGCGGAACCAGAGCTTTATTGATTTTTAATGTCTTTCTCTCATTTTCAAAGCTTGACATGAAGAGCTGAGGTCTGAGACTTGCTTTGGAGGACAGTATAAGTGATGATAGACCCATACTGACTGCAAATATTCATGGTGACGATATTTTTGTGTAACAGATTTCCCCCTAAAGTGCGAAGTCTATAGTAGATGAGGATTTCATTTATCATTTAGGAAGAGTGAAGTACTTTATCATTTCGAGGATCATCT
>APFE030041873.1:64004-79655 GCA_000404065.3 Pinus taeda
ATATATATATGAGATCATATCATTGCTGAGGTAGGCATTCCCATACTCAGATCAAAACTGACTAGAAAACTAACTACTGCTCTGATATAGGAATGATCTTGTAATACATCACAAGTATAAACATATGTAGACGCAGTATGGACGCAGCCATCTGTTTGTGAATAGTCCATAGTATAATGAATACAAAATTCCTCGCAACTTGGATGGTGGAAACTAGATCCAAGGTCTTCATTTCTACTTCCCGAAATAGTACGATTCTATCCATGCGAATGAATGGGTCGAAGTCGAACATGGTAGAAACCACTTGATTACCAGTCAATGATGTAAACTGTTAACAAGTGTGAGAGAAACCACCAATAATGTCAATGGCTCTCAAAGTACTCAGTACAATCCATGAGATGTGAATAGATGTGTTGATTTCAAGCATGTCATGGAATCCTTTGATTGAAGGTCAATGATGCAACCTATCGTCGAAGGCGAGAAACTTGCCATTGAGGCATGCATATCCCAAGGTACTGACGATTTCTAGATCATCTTTCTAGATAAGGAGCTGAGGTCGATAGAAATTGATCCGTCATAGGCAAACCCCTAACACGAAATCATAGATCAAGTTTGAAGAAATTTAGTTGTAAGGAGTGACTCAGGGATGGTCAAGATGGATGACAGATATTTTGCAGATGAATGGCTTATTTGCACTGACCTCTTGAACACATAACGACATAGCAGATGATTTGGTGACAATTGACCCAAAGTTAATACCTGGAAACCGGCTGAAGACTTTCAATGTGGTTTGATCAACTGTTAGGCAAAGGATTTCCCAACCCAGGTGAATAAAAGTGTCGTGTTCAAGAGTGGTTACAAAGTATGACAAATAGACTCATTTTTCTCTCCTTTCCCCCACCATTTCTGGAAAGTACCTCTTTATCTTTTACAATCTTGAGGAGGATAACATTTGCTTGATTATAAGCTCATCCTTCGGATGAGTCCAACTTAGTTTAAATTCAAACCCTAAGAAGGAGTGGTTCGTTCCTGTTTGTAATGGAACACGTCCTTTACTGTTAAATTTTAACGAGTCTAGTATAGGAGAAACTTGGTGTTTTTCAATTTTAGAGAGTTTGAAAAAAATTAAGAAGACTCCAGGGTTGACCTTTTTCGTAAATTTGTGTCTCCCAAGCCCGAAAAAGTATAAAATAATACTTGAGAGAATCGCTTGATCTTTACGACCAAGGAGTACTCTTTGAAATTAGTGCCTCTGATCTAAAAAAGTAAAAAAGTGATCAATGACACATCGTTTTATGACCAATATCGAATTTGAAACGACAAAAATCCGGCAATCTTTTCATGTTTTTACGGTCAAAAAAGGGTTGTAAGAGGACCGTCTTTTTAGTTCTGTTTTAACGAGTTTAAAAAGAAAAACTCGGCAATATTTTCATAGTTTAGGAGTCAGAAAAGAGCTTAAATGTGACTCTAATATTTTTTTCGTCGAAAATGACCGATTCCTCCTGAAAAATCCATTATCCTGAACAAAAACTCAAACATTATTCATACTTGTTTAAAATGGATAAAATTGTTGCAAAAGTTACTTTTCTAAAGTGAAACATAAACAAATTTACAATTTATTTATCCAAAAAACTTATAAAAATGGCTTTCGTCAATTCATTATTACCGTTTGAGATTTGGAGGAGAAAAGAGGGCTTTTGGTCAGAAACTTCCTGTGAAGATTGTGGAAAATCCATCTGTCGGAATCGAGCATCGTCTCCTCCAGGTAATCCACATCATCCTACTCTTCAATTTCATCTGTTTCAAATTGTTTTTTAGGGTTTCATTTCATTTTTTAGGGAGTTTTAAGGTCAAAAACCCGCGTGCGGGGGCCCGTAGGTGTAACACAGGGGACCTGCGTACCTTGACTTTTTCGCAATGGGAAAAAAGTCAGGGATACGCACCTACCGTGAAGGCAAGGTGTGGGCCCACGCATTGTCTCTAACAGGGAGAGTGTGTATCCCATGCAAAGGTTTTTAAAACCTACCAAACTCAAATTTCACCCAAAAATTTCAATTTTATATATTCTAATTCACCTTTTTACTGAATGTAGGGTAAACATCATGCTTGATTGGCGAGAACGGGAGCATGAGGATGTAGATCTTGCTGCGATAAGTCATCAACCTTCGATTGATGCTTTGAAGGTGTTAGCCTCCTGCTCATAGCAGGTTCTCATCTTTCATGATCGATATGTTTACAGGCCAAATATGTCATACCTTGCATACCGCAATGTTCCATATTTGCTACTGAGGCAAGGAGGGCACAAAGGACGGTGCAGTATCAGAACACTTTGTCAGGTTGAAAGCAACACCTCGAACAGTTTGGATGACAGTGACCTAGACGATCATGATTGCAGTCCATCTTTTCTTTGCATCAGCTATTGCAAGATCCCTCTATGTTGGTTGTGCTCTGTTGGGCATCTGTTATGGAGTTCAGTTCTCTGTTATGGTGCCCACCGCCTCTGAGCTCTTTGGGCTGAAGCATTTTGGAATGATTTATAATTTCCTGACCATAGGTAATCCCTTGGGGGCTTTTTTCGGACTCCTTCCGGCATATATCTATGATAAAGAAGCAGAAAAACAAAGTGGTGTGTTCCATCCGGCATTTTTGACAAGCTAAGATGTTAATTGTGTGGATTCTCTATTCTTGTATTTATTGACAGGATTTTCATCTTCGGAAGAAAACAACCAGAAGACATGCAATAGGGTGGTCAAATGCTTCATGGTCTGAAAACGACAGTGTATGAAAAATTATTTGTTGTAGAGCTGAAGCCATGATGATACAGACTCTAACTCGGCCATTTTCTGAACAACTTCAAGTTGTTGAAGATTTCCTTGCAGCTCAACAAAGGCTTTCTCACTTGCATTGTCCACGACCTGCCTTAGATGCTCCTCAGCCGACTGTTCATATCCACAAATTTCACTAAATTCATGGCTGGTGAATCTCAGAAGCATAAAAAATTCGCAGATTGATGATGAGAAATTGTGATCTCAAACTGCAACACAGTGAGAAGGACCAAGCATAAAATTTAATGATTCTAGACCTGTTACGAAATGATATTGGTCGTGTGTGTGAACCTGGAACTGTACATGTACCCAATCTTATGGACGTGGAATCTTATGCAACAGTTCATACATTAGTAAGCACCATCAGAGGGAAGAAAAAAGATAACATGAGCCCGGTAGAGTGTGTGAGAGCTGCATTTTCTGGATTTGAAGGGCAACTCATCAAACTGAAGGGACAGCCACCGCCACAATCTAAAAAGGCAAAAATTATTTTTTAAATCTATGGAACCGCCTAAACGATACCGAGAAAGGGATTCATGCGCAGTTATTACAGAGTTATGGCCAAATATCCAGCGCATCACAAGAAATGACCCATACTTAAACTCAATTTTGATGCTGCTGACTCCAGCGCGGCTTAAATAGATATTTTCTTGCATTTATTTCAGTACAGATTAGGATAGAAGCAGTGACTCCATCAGATCTATCTGAGATCTGTTTGTAAAAGATATTTTGCCTATTTAAATAACGATGTTCGTTGTTCAAAGGGTGGGAGTTGGTTGATTGATAACCTGATTTGAGACCTGCGCTGTATGCCTTAAAAGCTTTTATGAATAGAGATTGCTGGAACATTTGGATTTTGGACTGTTTAATGTGGATTCGATGGCTGAAGAATAAGATTACAGGATTCTTGTACTTCTTCATGGAACAATAAGTTTTTCTCATCTCTTTCTACAGTTGCTATGTTTGCTATATCATATCTGTGTCATGATCTAAAATTGCAGGAAGAAAGAATAGCTCAGATGTCACATAGCCGTGCTCTGTCCTCAATTCCTGTTATTTCTCTATGTTTTCCTTCTAAATTAGCCTATGAATATGAATACCTATTGGCTCACATTTACACTAGTTTCCTCCGTATATTAATATTGTTTAGGAATTTCTTAATTGCTCCTATATAATGTTCAGTCACGTTCCCTCTGTTAGCATAATGAAAACTACTTAAGCTGTCTTTCATTCCCTGACATCCATTTCATCCTCATTTAAGCCTGATATTATTCCGTGTTTAACTATTATGCTCTGTAGTTCCTTCTTTGCCAAAGAAAACGCACCAGCAGCCCTTAATCCTTGACTCCATGAACAATGTTCTAAATTTCTTATGCTTCGCATGCCAACTCTACCTAAATAGATCATCCATCCCGCCAAACTCAAACAAAAACCCATGTGCATCATATCTAGCCTGAAATCATTCCCTAAACAAAGCTAAATCCCAAAGAGAGAGCCCTCTCTGACTGTCGGTAGGCTAGGACTAGCAGTCCAAAGCTTGGTCTGTGGTTACCTCGGCCGTATCCCTTAAGGAGCCAAGGGACAACCTAAGTGATAACAGAAGGCATGTGGCTTGTACAAATTTTGGGCCATACCTGGCATGAGGGCCCAGGTGGACTTTCTGTAGTGGCTGGTAGATAGATGGAGCATACAGGACCAGTGCTTCTTCATTGGTGGTCACCAG
The DNA here is from genome assembly GCA_000404065.3 of Pinus taeda. Taxonomy (NCBI): domain Eukaryota; kingdom Viridiplantae; phylum Streptophyta; class Pinopsida; order Pinales; family Pinaceae; genus Pinus; species Pinus taeda. The sequence continues at coordinate 68,553 of APFE030041873.1, forward strand.
CTCAAAATAGAGCCGGCAAACATATACGTTTTTACTAGTTTTCCTAAGAGAGGTGAAAATTGGACTCTATTCGGGGCTAGGGCAGGTGGCCAGTCTGTCGATAGCCTCCAGCTAGAGTACTGAAATGTCAACACCAGAGACAAAGGGATAGATATCAAAACCATATCCTGTCCTGAACTCATGGTGATTTTGGACACATTTACCAGACTCTGCGGGAGTGCAACACAACATGTAGCCACTGGATCCCAGATGCGGATGGAAACTGACTTCTTTCGAGGCACCATTTTCAACTGGTGCGATGCTGTGTTGGCTAATGTAAAAAGCCAACTTACTAGGGCCAAGAATGGACAACTGAAGACCTTTGGATATGGTGCTTTAGTTGTGAGCTTTGGTCTGGAGAGGGCCCCAATGTTGGTCCCACAGCACCTCACCGTTGGAGCTGGACTTCCTCGAGAGCCCAAACTGATGCGATGGGTTGCAGTTATGGCCTGTCATCCTGATGAGGGGACATAGATCGTTCGATTCAAACCTGAGTATTTCCAATGGTTGGAAAACCAGGTTTTTTCTATTCAGGACTTTCCTTATGCTGGGGTAGATTTTCGCGGTGACCCATACATGGCTCTTCCACCAGGAGAGCAATGGGATGACTCAATTAAAATCATTTTCAACATTTTTCCTAATTTAATTTTTTTGTTTTTATCTCATCCCAAAATTGATAGTAAAAGCTTCAAATGCAAATGTAGGCCCACGACGACCAGCCGCTCTCCAGCCTTACGAGAGGAAACAACCAGCTGCAGTGGCACCAGCCCCACAGGACAAATCAGTAGAGACCTTGGCCGAATTGGAGAGCCATCTAGAGCACTTGACAAGAGAAATTCCAGAGACTAGCATAGATGACATTCCACGTCGACTTCAGCGCTATGTGATTGGGGTCCCAGGACCTTTTAGGAGGTTCCTTTGTAAGGTGGACCGTGTAGTGGTTTCTTATCGATATCATCACCAGTGATGGGATGATTGCCTATTGTAGACACATATTTATTTTTTTCTTTTTGTACTTATCATTTTTGTCGATCATAAGGTGTTTTTCAACCTATGATCGAGGACGATGTATATTTTGACACACTCTTATATTATACTATATCACTATTACCGGCTTATCTTGTTAAACATGTTATAGAATGTTTTTAAATTTACTTGTATGACTATTGCAAATGTCTACTTAACATTCGAGAAGAAATTGCATCTGCTAATGTATTTAAAGATCTTGGAATATGCTGATATTCAATATAGTCAAATTCACGTTCCAAGAGATGCACTCTCAAAAATAATCTCAATAATACTGGATTTCTAATGGCATATACTCTATTAAGCTGTAATACAATGAGTTCAGAATCTAACCTCACTATCAAACTCCGAAACCCAAATGAAATAGATTCAGATAATAACTCAATCACTACACTATACTCCATAATGTTGTTCGTTGTTTGACTGAGGCTTACCCCATGCATATATACCAACTCGTCAGAGGGTGAATAAATAACCCAAGCTGTTGAAGAAATATTCTGTGTACTATGACAAGCACCATCAGCGAAACCAATGTATGTTTGGAGAGGTGTCGACATCTGCGATATCAAGAGTAAAACCAAGATAAGCAGGAATAATGACAAAAAATACTCTCTAAGCTAAGCACACTTTTTAATCTAAAACACACCAGCTATTAAGAAAACAAACCTAACTAAAAATCTCCACACCCATCCGTAAGAATAATACCTCTTCAGGTAAAGACCATTTCTGGCCTTACCTAAAGAGACCCCGTCAAAGTCTACCAATTCATAGGCCCTTTTTGCTAGCTTTCGCTTTACAACATAGGGACCATGCCACATAGGCACGAATTTTCCTGTGCCTAATTTATCATTTCCCTTATCATACAATAAGACTAGGTCTCCTTTCGAAAAATTTCGAGGGGTCACATTTCGATCATACTAAGCTTTAATACGTTTTGCATGAGTTTTGATCGCTAATGCAGCATCACGTCGATTCTCATCTAGATGAGCCAAGTATAAAAAACGTCTTTCCTCTTCGGAAGTGGCTGGAAGTAACTCGATGGCCATTTGCAATGACAGGATTTCACACTCAATGGGTAACACAACTTCCAAACCATAAACTAGTTGGAAAGGAGTGAACCCTGTTGACGTTTTTACTGAGGTTCGATACGACCAAAGCGCTGAAAATAGCATGTTATGCCAATTTTACCGATGAATCCCAATGATTCGTCGGATCATGATGACTATAACTTTGTTGATGGCTTCAACCAGACCATTAGCTTGTGGGTAATAAGGAGTTGAACTATCGTGACGCAAGGCAAGCTGGCCTGTAAGTTCAGTCATCATAACATTTCCAAAATGACACCCATGATCAGTGATAATCGCTTGTGGAACACCAAACCTAGCAATTATATGATTGAACACAAAAATCGCAGTTCTTTTGTCGTATGCCTCAAATGTAGGCATCACCTCGACCCACTTGGTAAAATAATCTACCGCAAGGATGATATATGCATGCCCCCCGGTCGAGTGAGTGTTACATATAATAAAATCAATACCCCATTTGGCAAAAGGACCAACGGCAATTATAGGGTGGAGAGAAGCAGGTGGAGTGCATATCTTTCAATCAAAAATCTGGCAGTTGTGGCATTTTCGGACCGCGATAATACAATTTTTAAACATAGACGTCCAGAAGTAGCCAGCGCGCAATATCTTTTGGGTTGTGGTATACCCAAACATATGACCGCCACACGCTCTAGAGTGACAGTCATTTAGGACCCTTTCAGCTTTCTCATGAGTTAAACAACATCAAAAAATAGAGTCCGCCCCACGACGATAAAGAGTATCTCCAATAATTCTGAATTGTTGGGACTGGAATTGTATTTTTCGACGTTCTGACCGTGAAATATCTGGTCGAAAGGATTGGGTTTGGAGATAAATGATGATATCCCCATACCACAGATCTAAAGTGCTGATTAGAAACAAGGATTCGTCCGGAATGGGCTCCTCTGCCACAGCTTCCGTGTCAGCACGTGAGAAGTCACACATTAACTCCGCAAAAACTAAAGATTTCTTCAACTTAGACTTTTCAAATTCCAAGTCGAACTCCTGCAGGATCACAATCCATTTGGAGTACTTGCCCCCTAGCAATTGCTTGGTCAAAATATATATCATAGGGTTGCAATCAGAAATTACTGTAGTTTTACATAGTAAAATGTAATGACGAAAACGTTGGACAACTTGAACAGCTGCCAATGCCAATTTCTCCACATGTGATTATTTTAGCTCAGTTGGATTTGAAGTTCGACTAAGGTAATATATCACATGTTCAATACTGAATTCATATTCCTAAACTAACACCATTCCGATGGTGGAATGGGAGGCGGCGAGATACAAGAAGTAGTCCTGGTTGTAATTGGGAGGATGCAATAACGGTGCATGGGTCAACGCGTGTTTTAGTGCATCAAAAGATTTCTCAGCTATCTCATCCCAAAAGAATGGAGTATTCTGTTTCAACGACCAGGTAAAACCCTTGGTGATCTCGACGTAGTTAGGAATGAATCGACGTAAATTTTTTTCTTTCCCTTGCAAACTTTGGAGTTGGCGAAGATTCGAAGGAGGAGGCAATTTGACAATGGCTTCAACCTTCGAGGGATCGATGTGAATGTCGGCTTTCGAAACAACAAACCCCAGTAACCGACCCATTTCTATACGGAAAACACACTTGTGTGGGTTCAACCTAATTCGATAATGCCTACACCTCATAAATATTGCGCGTAAATGAATGAGATGATCAGCTCGATGTAATGAATGAGTAGGCAAATCATCGAGATAGGGTTGCACAATGTGCTTGATATCATGAAAAGCATAAGACATGGCCCTCTGAATAGTTGCCTCGACGTTCTTGAGCCCAAAAGGTAATTTGCAATAAGCAAATGTCCCCCATGGAAAAATGAAAGCCATTTTTGGTTGATCAGCAGGTAGAATATTGATTTGATTGTATCCAGAAAAACCTTCCATAAAGGAGAATATTTCATTGCTAGCACAATCATCAATGATTTGATCGATATAGGGAGTTGGGTAATTGTCCTTTGGGCAGGCTCGATTAATGTCCCTATAATCGATACATATTCTTATTATCCCTTGCTTTTTGTTAACAGGAACAATATTCGATACCCAATCCGTTAACGGAATCGGATAAATGAAACCTGCTTTGAGTAATTTTTCAACTTCTGCTTTAGTTGCAGTAGCTTTTCTTGGGTGGATCTAATGCAAACATTGCCAGATGGGTTTAGCATCCGGGTAAGTTTTGATTTCATGAACAATAATTGCGGGGTCAATTCCTGGCATTTCCTCATATGACTAGGAAAACACATCGTGGAATTCTTGAAATAGGGCCTTATATGTTTGAATTTCATCTTTCGTACAAGCGACACCTATATGAATGTTTTCAACAATCCCAGGCTTAACCGAAATGTCAATAGGAATAGTTCAAGAAATATTTCCCAAATTTAGCTCTGAATCAGGATTTTTCATTGGATTATGAGCTTCCTTGACATATTCAGTCGTAAAAATTGATGAAAAATCATTTTCAAAATGATCACTCTTGAGTAAAAACGAAGATCTATGATGAAGATCTTCCCATGGTAAATCATCGACGCATAGGATTTCACGAATTTGCTCATCCGTGTGAACAAGTTCAGAAAACTTTATTGAATCCGAGTTTGAGGTTGAAAGTGATTCCTCATGGACAACATCCATTAAGTCAATTTTGGTTGAAGATGTGTGGGAAAGTGACTGCACGGCCTGATATGCAATTTCATATGGACTCAAAGGCATAACATCACCAAATGAGTCTATCTCAGATTCAGAAGGTACGATCCAAGGATCATCATAAACAATGGTGTCTGACGAAATCATATGAATGGTTGCAATAGAAGACGATGCGTTGATAGGAGGAAAAGGAAAACTTCCCAGTAAACTGGCATCTTTAACTAATCCTACTCCAACATCCTTACATGGGATAGTCGTTTTACTGACATGATAAATGCTTTCAGAAGAGGTTGGGTCAGATGAAAAGTAAGTCAGTTGGTCTATGGTTACGATCTTTCCACTATGAGGGAATTTTATAAGCCGAAATACTGATGAAACGACAGCTGTCATAGCATAAGACCAACTACGACCCAAGAGAAGGTTGGAATCTAGAGGGGCATCAACCACCTCCACATCTAGATTAACGATTTTGCCTTCAACCCCTATAGGTAAATCATGTAGAATGCCAAAAGGATGAAACCGACGGCCATCAAAGGCCTTTAGAATCGTCCAGGATTGATTTAGCAAAGGAGAACCAAGCGATCTCCAACACTGTATCGACATAATACAAGTTGAGGCTCCCTCATCAATTACAGTCCTATGAACAGGTCTATTTTTTTACTATCACTGGGATCTAGAAATCCATTTGATGAGGTAAGCGCGGTGTACTATTTTCTAGATCAAAAATTATAAGGTTTGAAACCTGAACGTCAACAACTCCTATAGCCGACAATAGTAATTTATGCTGTGCTGGACATGATTGCAGCACTTCCAAAGCCGACATTGTTGAAGGTGAAACACCTAAATCTTCAACAATGTTATAGTACTCAGCCGCTCTCGCATGTGGATCGAAAGCTGACTTTTGAAGTATACCCTTGGCGGGCGATTTGATTACTAAGTCTGGATTAGGTTTCTTGATCTGTAGTGGATCGAAACCGGGAGCTGAGGTTGATGGGTTAGAATGAGAAGATTTTGCTTCTTTACCATCAGCAGGACTTTTACTTCCATAATCATGCAATCGAGTCGCAATACTAACATGGGACATCATCAGTATGGGTTCTTCATTGGCATTTGAGGAAGAACCTATCATCTTACTGTCTTGACTTGGAAAAGGATCCTTCAAAATAGCAGGAGTTTGGGAACCTTTGACAATTTTCGCAACCTCTGCAGGATGAGGATAGTCTCTTGTAAAATGCTCTTCATCACAAATGAGACAAGGATAACGAGGTTTGCATTTCTCATCAGTTGATTCCACTTTTCCTGGTTTCTATTTTGAATTTTTATCTGTTTTATTCTTCTTCTTCCCTTTCTTCTTACCACCGGATTTTGATTTGGCTATAGATGACTCTACAACATGAATATCGATGGAAATTTCCACGAAAGAATCTCCTATCGGGGAATCTGGCAAGGTTATTATAGGAGAAGAATTCTTGGAAGACTTCTTCTTACTTTTGGTATTAACCGTACCAATCATACCATCAGCGGCATGAGACCCTGAAGGAGCTGCAGTGATTTGATTTTGCTTGGGAAGATTGGGGATTTTCTCGTGTAACGTACCTGACTGAGTATAAACTAAGTCAAGGTACTGTGTTTGAGCAATTACTTGCTCCTCAGTAACGACTCCGGCCTTAGCTACACCCTCAATGATCTTGGGCAATAAAAAAGTTACAAACCACTCAGCTAATATCTAATCCGGGATAAAAACTTTCACTAAATGTCGTCGACGTCTCCATTCATGAATGTGATCTGAAATGTAAGTGGACGTTGACTGATTTAACGAATTTAATAATTCTGTGCCATTGTCATATCTGACTCACAACTGAAAATGAGTTAAAAACGAAGTAGCTAACTGACTAAAGTTATAAAAAGTGGCTCGCGGTAACTCAATGTACCACTTGGCCGCAAGACCAATTAGAGTGCGCTGGAAAAGTCTTAAATGGATTGAATCATCTGAAATAGAATTAGACGCACACTGGAGGTGATAAGTCATCACATGGTTCGACGGGTCCTCTCCTGATTTGCCTTCAAACTTAGGAATATCACTAGGCAACTTATTCGGCATTAGCGGCCAAAACGGAAGATAGTTAATTGGATTGTTCGTAAGGCGCGTCAAGTCAAGAAAGTCCAAAGTTGCAATAAATGGTAACTGATGATTAGGGTCCCTAAAACTCTGGGTCATCAGAACAGTCCCAGGAGGAGGATATCCAGGATAACTAGGAATTGGAATTGCATTTGGGATATTATATCCTCCTGGAAAACCAGGATTAACCAGACCGTATTGGGGTTGTTGAGGTTGTTGATATGTATACCTAGGGTACAGTTGATACTGATAGACTGGATGCTACACAGCAGGACCGAATTGGTACTGTCCCTAGTACGATTGATAAGTAAATTGAGGTTGACTTGTGACGACCGTACTTGAACCAAGTTGTCTTACAGGCATCTGAACCGAAGTGCGAACCGTGGGTCTAGACTGAGGTAAAGATGTCTAAGGAGTTGATACAGGAACAGTAGAAACCGGAGCTGTCGATACTCCAGATGTAGGTGGGGTAGATTGAACAGATGTTGCAGCAGTTGCAACAGCCGTTTGAGGTAGAGTACACGGAGTACTAGGCCCAGGCTGAGAAACTACAGAAGGTGCAGAAGTTTGAATAGTAGACTAGACAGGTTGTTGGGGTGAACCAGAAACCAAGGGTTGTCCAGTTTGAGATGACAACTATACATTTAGTTGCAAGACCTGTTGGGATTGAGATGGATCCCGCACTAAGCTCATGCCGGGGTATGGACCCATAACAGGTTGAGAATATTGAAGACCATAACCGGGTTGAGGGTAGGGTTGATAATTCAATGGTACATTTCCAGATCCTTGAACATATGATTGACCGGAATGTGGTTGGTAACCTTGGGTTGGGTACTAACCTTGGGGTTGATAATCCTGAGGCACGTACTAATACTGGGGTTGACCTTGAGGTACATATTGATACTGGGTTGACCTTGAGGTACATATTGAGTCTGGGGTTGACCTTGAGGTACATATTGAGTCTGGTATTGACCTTAAGGAACGTACTGTCTCGTAGCTATGTACTGTCCTTGAGGTTTCCCCCAGGCGCAGATTGGGTACCTTGAGGTTGCCCCCCAGGCGCACACTAGGTACCTTGAGGTTGCCCCTAGGCGATACTTGAGGATTTTGAGGCTGCCCCCAGGCGGCGACTGGCCACCTTGAGGTTGAGGATTGGGAATAGTACCCGACATCATGATAATATCTTCTACACTCAACGACTTAGTACCATTATTTCCAGTTAATAACCCTTGTTCAATAGGTTGAGGAGATGCTCCCGAAAAAGTACCAGAAAGTGACTGATACCCAGCGGGAACAGAAGGACCGTCATACAAAAAGGTTTCTGGAGATTGAGAAAACATGGACGACTGTCTTGAAATATTTAATGGAGGATAGTAACCCCTAGGCATTGGGTGATAAGAAATACGAGGTGGTGAAAAACTTAGTCCCGGGTTTTCCAAAAATTTAGTCAATGAAAGATACCAAGCACTGCTCCTAGGTGGACTGTAAAAGCTTGATTCACGCTCCCTAAGCTCTATAATAGGTTGATTTTCAGGGATAGGGATGCCTTCTTTTTCTTCCGAAGTAGCAAGTTCTTCAATAGCTATTAGTCCAGAAGGAAGATTTTGGGTAATTAGTCTTTCTACCTTGGGTGAACCAGGACCACTAGAAGCTGGAGAGTTAAACCCCGATGTTGGCGTAGCAGCAATTTCAATTTCAGGTTCAGATATTTCAGGTTCTTCACCTATATCACTAGTAGATGAAACACTACCAGTAACTTCGGAAACAGTCATAGACTGCGTATTATAATCTGCTACTAAATCTTGAAAATCAGGATGTACCACCAAAGAATACTCTCCTTCTTCAGGTGACCCAACTCTATTGTCTCTAAGAGTTACTAGGGTTCGTAGTCCTTCAGGCTGGCTCGGTGAAAACTCAGGAGGTTTCCCCGAAGTCTACGGGACTTCCTCAGTAATTCAGCCATAGTTAAATATTTTAACTACTTCACACGAAAGCAAAATAAAATCTCAATGAAAACCACCTAAAGCCTCTAAAGAACCAAACAAATTGAATCACATGCCTAAAGAATCTAGGAGATCAAACCACACACAAACAGTAACTTTCCATACTGAAAACAATAGTTGCTGATTAAATCCAACGTCATAGAGTTCAATACAGAAATGACGGTTGGAACAGTTACCCCGGCAACCTGCTTAATGGATAGAGTGGCACAATTTCCTCCACTAAACCGTCTCGAGTTAAGAGAACCCCCCAAAAAATCCAAGTGAGTCTAGTCGACGTCTGCTCCAAGTATAGTGGGATCTTCCCACCACTGTCACCTTCGGAAGAACCCTATAAAATATGGTCACTATGGTCACCAACGAAAAAAAATATACCTAGGGGAATAGTCTACGATCCGATACACACGCAAGGGAAGAGTAGCAAGCTCAATCCCCTTGAAGGCTCCTTGACATAATCCAAGGTTTACCAACAAGTGACCCCGGGCTCCTCGACAATGGTTAATCTAAGGTTTACCGTTTTTAATACGTGAATATCTGGCATCGTTCCCAATGAGGAAGGATTGATTCCCACACTGGTTCGGACATGATCTCGTGCTTCTTCTTTAAGAAGAGCTTTCCCAAAGCATAGATGCAACAGTTGGATTTTTCTCCTACCGCAAGATACAACTACTTGTTTGTTTTACTGTCTTGGAGAGTTGATTACTCCCTACTCCAAGACACTAGCCTAAGCTATGTTGGTGTAATAGAGCCCTAGAAATAAAAAGATTACTAGATTGATTTTACTTTAAGCATTATTTTTATTGGTTTTTATTAAGTCAAGAGGTGCGGAGATGAAATTTGTGGTGTGAAGACTTGACTCGAAATCACTAAAAAAAAGCACTTAAGATGATTAAGCAATTTGTTCCCTTCAATGAACTTCTAGCTAGGAAAGAGTTTGAGAATGCAAATGCTTGTAAACACAAATCTTTCTTAACAAACAAATTAAAAGAAGAGTTTTTTGTCTTTTCCAATGCACCCAAAACGAGACAACTAGTTATATTCACAAAAATTTCCCTTTTCTTTCAAACGCTCAAATACTACAAAAACAAACTTTTTTCAAAAGAGATTTTTTGGATTTTTATAAAAAACTCAAAACTATGAATAAAGCAAATCTTGAGATTTACAAACTATAAAAAACTATTTGAAGTAAAGCTTACAAGATGTCTTTTTCAAGGATATTTTACTTGGCGATAAGCAAACCAAGGACTAACTTGTCCAGAATCACAAATCAGTCAAAAAACAAGTGATTTTTTGTTCTTTTTTGTAAAAGTGAAATTCAAACTTTTAACACAAGCTTTTCGAAGTTTTGCAAAGAGAAAACACAAGATGGATTCCTCAACAAAGGTAGATTTTGAAAATGGTCAGACTCATAAGAAGGCCAGTAAAAACCAAGGTGATCTGAGGCTTCTATAGCTTCTAAGCTCTGAGCTACTACACGACCAAAATGAAAATCAAGACCGACAACCAAAACTTCTAGGAATTTCACCTAAAACTCTAACACCAATGGAATTAAACCAAGGAAAGCTTTTAACAAGTCACATGCAGGTCTGGGCAGAGGATAACAATATCTAAACAAAAATAAAACTAATTGAAAGAGCAAGATTCAAGTTTTTCAAAATTTTAGCAGGGTCCGCAGGCTCAGAGTTTACACAGGTGCATGCACGCTCTGTGTGCAAAGTAAACATGCTTATAAGTACGCACTGTGTTACAAGAATAGGGTGCGGGCTTCTCCTAAAGTTATGAAAAGCAAAAATAATCCTAGATCTACTAAATCCACCCAATTCCACACACAACAAGCCAAAAAAAGAAACAAAAACACAAGTTTCTCAGGTCAAAGTGAAAACAAGGAAAACAATCAAGTCCCCAGTGGAGTCGCCATTTTGTCACACGGAATGAGTCGAGGTTGCAGACAAGATCGACCTCCCTAGTATCTAAAGATATCTAGTGACAAGCAAGCCAATCAAAAAATATCTTTCTCTAAATATGCAATTAAAAATAAAGGCAAACAAGTGTTTTAGGCCTACCTTGGGTCCAATGCAAGTTTGTGGAACCTTGCTCCCTTGCTCCAAATGAGCTTCCTTGAAGTAAGTCTGCAAACACAAACAAGCAAACAAATTAAATAGCACCT
>APFE030041875.1:5506-28170 GCA_000404065.3 Pinus taeda
TTCCTCATTTAGATAGTTGATTACACTTTTGCTATCATATTTGATTTGGATCATCAATTCTTTGAAGTGTCAAAAGTAGTTTTCAAGTCGAAATTGAAAGTGTCGTCTAAATCTTCCTTTCGTTTTTGAAAAGAAATTTCTAAAGTGTCGCTTTGAGGAAAGATAGTTCAGATCTGTACTTAGTTTCTTTCAGTCATTCTCACATTAAGGAAACTGAAAAACAAATACATGCATGTGCATTTGCATTTAGACTGCATGTGAAAATTGATTTAGGACAGTGCATCTTAGTGTGTGCTCTCTGCTCTATGTTGAAAGGATTTTACTTCTCTTTCCTTAGTAGCTAGGATTTTCATTGCAAAAGAAAGTAAATGACTGTTTATCATCTTAGATTGCATATTTAGGAATTGTATATCTACATTACGTGGTGAACCTTAAAGGCAAACTTCTTAAGAAATATCAACTGTAAAATAAATTTCAATGAACATAAAAATGCTTTGGAACCTAACGCACAACATCTAGAAGTCTAGGCTAGAGATGTATTTCGGCGTCGTAAAGCCTGGTAACTATTGTTTTCATTGTAGGTTGGGTGAGTCCTCCTCCTTGATACGACAAGTGCCAGTACAAACTTGTGCTCCCATGTGCCATCGAGTATATATTGGGAGACCATAATAGGCTATATCCTTTATCCTTAGGAAGCCGTGTCTGTCGCCCTATCGATCACAATGCACTGAACACAGCATTTGAGAAGATTGATTGCCGTACGTAAAAAGTATTCTGTAGTTTTACGATTGGTTTGGTAATCCCTATGTCTAGATTTCCAGAGTAGTCACTTTCATTCCTTTTCAGACTCCTTAAAAGAAAAGGTCCATCTGAGCACTTGTCACTTTAGGCTCATTAAAAATCGAAGGCGACTAGAGTCATCTTTAGCTTTTTCTCGACTCTTTAAAATTAAAAAAGCAAGTTGTTTCAAAGCGTCATAAAATTCATTTAATTCGGAATAAATTTTCCCCTTTTTATTTTGAGTTGATCAAGTAATCCGCAATTGTGGAAGAAAGTCAATCAAAACCCCGTCGTTCGCGGAGACTAACGAGTCAACCATCTTTGACTCTGGAAACGAAACCATTATGGGCCAAGCGATCTCGTTTAACTGGGTCAAAGTCTCCTGGTTTATTTGAAACTTGTGTTTCAACATCCTCAAAGACTCCAGTTACTCCAACTATTTCTGGTATCCCTGCCTCTACAGAAGAAGTTCCGCAGTTACAAGAGGATACTAGAACTGATCCTAGTGTAGTGGCAAACACTTCTATTTCTGAACCAGCTCCATCTAGGGCTGATTCGGAAGGTGTCACCCCTCCAACATCTGTCGTTGCAGAGTCTATACCTTCTTCGGCACCAGAAATATTTTACGGACTTGACGGTCTACCTCTTCCACCTGGATTGATTGCTATAGAAGAGATTGTGGTGGATCTTCCATCCAGATTTCCATTGCATTTTGGAACTGGGATACACCTATATCCTTCTACTACAGAAGTTAGTCACCCTTCATCCCAAGTTCCTGTAGAATCGCTAGGAAATCTTTTGGATAGACTTGATATGTCTGAACAACCATCGACATCTAGGACTGTGTCATCCGATACAACAGCAACAGAACCTCCCGCCGCCACCCCAACAATGTTTGTTGGTGTACCATCTGTCCCAACTAGTTCTCAACCACTAGATGGAGTCCACCCAGGGACTGTTTCGATAGTATGGTCTGTTCCTATTTGTTCATCCGGAACCTTATCTGGAATTTTTTATGTTGAGTCTCAGCAAATTGATCCTTCACATCAGTATCAATTTGGGTAGTGTAGTCTCCAAAGGCCAATTTTCCCTTTGAACACTGGATTACCGCCATGTGGGGGGCAATATGCCTTTTCATTATTCCCTCCCAGAGAACCATATGAGAGTTCACAACATAATTCGGGTCAAGTTGGAATCACATCCAGTGGTTGGGTACCAATACTGGCTCAATAGCCGAGAGTTGTATATTCAATGCAACAAAATCAACCTGTGTCGAACATTTCCACTACACCGGCTATTGTGATGGTGTCACAAGTACAACTGCTACCTGTTGTATGTCAACCTCCAGTCTCTCAGGTCATAATACAACAACCTCTTGTCTCAACGACTTAATCACAATTGCCGATTAATGGCTCCTTAACTGAGGAGACTTAGACTCAAATGGGTACTATAACCCCTCATCTTGGTCAAAAATCCAGTATTGGACAACAAAAAATGGTCTCGCAGCCATGGCTGGTGCAATATCAACAACCGCAATTCCGACAAGCTTACCGAGGACCTGAGCAACAAAGCTTTGCAGGTAATGGGCAACCGTATATTCAAAACGGTTACCAACAATCATATTATAATGGTTACGCCCATCAACCTTATCAAAGTTATCAACATCAAATACATTATGCTGGTATGCAAAGACCCACGGCTCAGGCGATCCCATCTTATTCTGGGTATGCTTCGCCAAACCTGAATCAACAATTGCCTTTTGTAGCAACTTTAGAATTACCAGATCTGAATCGGTTAACAAATGATCTAATTGCTTATGCCCCTTGGTGGTCGGCGATTCCTCATAAACTTCTGTAAGATTCTCCTAAATTCAATGGAAATCCGGGTGAATATCCATCGAATCATGTGATGACCTTTCATCTGTGGTGTTCGTCCAACATTCTCAATGATGATTTGATTAGGCTTCACCTTTTTCAGCGAACGTTAACTAGTCCGGCAGCAAAATGGTACATCGAATTGCCTAGGGCTTCATTCGATAACTTTAGCACACTTGCCACAACCTTTTTAACCCATTTTCAGTTACCCATAAGGTACGAAACAAGAACAAAGCTTCTTACCAACTTTAAGCAAATGACAGCCACTCACATATCTGATCATATTCATGAGTGGCGACGTCGTCGTAGAATGGTAAAGACATATGTTCCTGATCAGCTGTTAGCTGAATGGTTTATTAAGTCATTGTTACCTTATATTACAGAAGATGTGGCCAAGGGAGGAGTTGTCACTGAAGAGCAAGTCATTTCTCGTGTGCAATATCTAGACTTGATCTATACTCAGTCTGGCACACTCTACGACAAAATTCTTGATGCTCCTAGACCGGAGTTTTCCGTTCCTCCTCCTCCTAAATTGAACAGAGACTCTCATGCCGATGATGGCGTGATTGGCACCTCCAGTACACAAACTGCGAAGGCCTCATTTGGTAAAGCCCTTGCAGTTTCCAGTAAAAAGGCAAATGACAAGCTTCCTACCTCGGAGGTTAATGCCGTCTCGACTGACAAAGGCAAAGAACCAAAGCAATCAAGGGGCAAGAAGAAAAAGAAAGGCAAAAAGAAGAGACAGGATGATTCGTCTCCTGAAAAATCTTCTGAAAACCCTTCTAGGCAAAAGAAACCTGGTCGGCCGTGTCTCATATGCGATGAAGACCATTGGACGAGAGATTGTCTGCATAAGCTGAGATTAAGAAGTTCTTTAAGAGTTAAAAACCCTAGCAGTATTGACTGATTTGTTTCCAAACCCAAAAACCAATCTGGTTGCTAGAAACAATGCTTCCCCATCCCAAGTACTTATGTTGTCCATTTCGAAACAACAAAATGATGCTTTGATATCGACAAGGAATAAAGGTTACGGGAATCCACAGTTGTCGAACAACAAGACTGTAGATCAACTAAGTAGTTCGACAACAACTTCGACCAAAGTTGTGCCACCCATCATTCTTGAGCTAACGATAAAGCCGCCAAAGGGAGTAATACACAAATTGACATTTAATCCTTGTGCTAGAGCAACAAAAAATTATAATATAGTGGAGGATATGGTCCAATCACCATCCGCTATGTCGACACTTGAAGTACTGCAAAATTTCCCCTCCCAAAAGTAGGCTCTATTATCAGCAATAGGTGGGATTGACCCAACGGATTCCAATCTTGTGGCCTTTAATCATAAAGGATATGAACCTCAGTTACCAGCTCGACTCGCTTTACTCATTCAAGTGAAAGCCCTTAAAAAAACTATCCATCGAACAATTATTGATGAGGGGGCATGTACATGCATTATGTCAATGAGTTGCTGGAAAACTTTAGGCTCACCACCCTTGTCATGATCCTCAACGATGTTAAAGGCATTCGATGGACGAACATACACCCTGTACGGGATCTTAAGTAACTTGCAAGTTGAACTCAGGGGAAAGACAGTAGAAATTGACATCGAAGTTATCGATGGAAACCTCGATTACAATATCCTCCTGGGAAGGCCCTGGATTTATGCTATGGCTGCAGTTGTGTCAACATACTTTAGAAAGATTGCATTCCCTTTTCAAGGAGGAATTACAATTGTTGATCAACAAACCTTCCTCCCCAAAAATTCACAAGTTACAAGAAGCATTCCAATGATCCATGGAAGCTCTCAATCGCTTCAAAATATCAGAGTAGGCCTCCTCAAAAGACCCTACCTTAATGGCTACTTTTTCCCTACCGCTTCCCCATAATCTGGCGGAAGTGGCCACGGTGGAAACCTGCAACATGGTATCTTCTATATCTACAAAGGTTTAGAAGATTTCCAGACATGATGTTGGCATGGAGCATTGCCAGGTATTGCCTCCAAGCCCAATAGAAATATTGTAGCAATCAATTTTCTTAGCCTGGGCGGCAAACCCAAATCAACGCTCATCGAGTGCTTGGATAGATAGGTCTAAGGAATATGGTACCTCTTCAGATCCTTGGTGCATGTACATTCTACAGACGAAGGAATCATTCAGTCAATGATGATAGGAGAGGCACCATGGGAAGATTACCACCATCGTTCCCATCTTTCGATTACCATGAAGATTATTCCAGCGACCTTAATCATCCTTCAGTTTTGATTTTCTATCAAATATTGTAAGTACGGTGGATTATGAGGATAGTTCTTTTACTGTGTCAACCTCATTAAAAAATGAAACAACTCCCTTTCCAAATCGAGTCTTTGATTACGACCTCATAAAATCCAAGTCGAGTCTTTCAAAGATCTCAAAGGTAAACCTTTATTCCAACCACCACGTTGAATGCAATGAAGCTTGGGGGGCATGCAACTCGATTTGCATCATTATGCTGGGGGCATGCGAGCTTATAACAAGCATAGTTTTTTCGTTTCAAGCTTGTGTAAACATGAAACCGAACACGAGCAATGTTTCCGCAAAGTTCAAGATCGTTAAAAAATAAACCTCATTATGAGCATATGTTCCCCCAGAGTTTAAGCTCATTAAAAAATGAACCCACTTCCGGTAAATAACCTTTGCGATCACATTACTATTAGATTTTGAGCCTTGTTCATGTTCTTATCATCACCTCCACTTTTTAGCCGATCATTCGCCTACACTTGATTGTTTACCCTTTTGAGGAATAGTTGCGAAGAGTGATTCTGTTAGCCACTTTCCTTACACTGCCGTGATTGAAAAGTTCCAAACCTTACCTGGAACCAACTGCTATCTGAAAATATCACTTGTTCCTCAAAGACAAGTCTCTTTTAAGCTCTTTTTAGATTCGTAAAATATAAATAGATTGTCGAGCAATTGGCCTCTCCAGCTCGTTAAAGTCATTGGAAGTGCCATCCCTCCTCTAGATTTTAATCTTTTTGGACCTGAAGGATCATTAAACAAAAAGATCGAGCACTTGTCTTTTTCGGCTCGTTAAAGTGGTTGGAAAAGTCATCCCTTTTGTATTATTTTATACTTTTTTGGACTTAAGGGATTATAATATGAAAAAGGATTACTGGAGTTTCCTTTTCGTCTCTTTTCAGACTCTCTAAAATTGAAAAGGACTGAGTTATCTTTGTCATTAAACTCATTAAAACAATAGCGACAAACTTGTCCATTACAGACAAGAGCGAGTTTCACCGTCGTTAGGCTCGCTAAAACATAGCGACAGGTTTTCCCGAAGGGCAAATTATAGAACAAGCATGTGTTATCCTCCCCAAGCTTTACAAAAATAAAGAGGTACTCGTCAGAAATGACTGGGGAAAAATTGGGAAGAAAACTTGAAGAAACTTTATTGGTAGTAGGTCGCTCTTGAACATGACACTTTCAGTCCATCACCATGATTGAGTCGGGTTGGGTTATTCCGTTCACCGGTCATATCACCATTGGTCCTCTGTACCATCCATTTTTGGGGTTAACACTACCAATCCATTTCAGTGTCGTCGATATGTTCAAGATAAGTCGCTTAGAGAATTCACCAACCCAGCTTACGCTTCATCCACTGCAATACCTTCACGCTCCATTCTTTCATGACCGCCACCTTGAACCTTGTATCATCAGATCGTTTTCACCTCCACAAAATCATTTGCTCCGTTCCATGTCGTAGATGTGGGATTCATTAAGGCCATCCTATGACGGGTCACTTCTTGTCGACATCAACTCATTATCCATGAAGTCAACTTAGGAACAACCCTTTCAGTACTTTGAAGCTTGCATGCCTCAATGGCAGGGTTCTCACTTCCGGCGACAGGTATACATCAATGGCCTTCGACCGAAAGATTTTACGTGGTGTTCGACATCGAATCATGTATTCACACCACGTGAATTGTATTGCAGTACCTTGAGGGTCATCATCATTATCGGTGATTCCTCTCGCGCCTATTAACATCTTACATCATTGGCTGGTAATCAGGCGATGTCTCTCCATGTTCGACATAAGAACATCTTTTCACATGGATCGACTTGTACTTCGGGCGAAGATTGAATGAGTTTGAAGACCCCAGATCTAGTTTCATCTATCTGGGCTACGATATATTCAGGAAAATAAAGAAATCAAATGTACATCATAGTTGCACAAATAATCATCCCAGCTAAGGGATGATGGCTCTGCCAGAATCATCAGTCTGCGACACAGACGGTTGTCTGTCCTATGTGCATGAAAATGGATTTATAAAGCTGAGCACGGGAATGCCCGCCTTAGCTAGATCATGAAAATATTATGAAGATAATGTATTGTATTTTCTTATTACAGGTCACCTTCCAGTTCGAAAAACCTCAGATCCTCATGATAAAGCATTTCACCCGACATCAGAAGATTTACGACCTCATGCTTTAGGGGGCAACTGTTATAGACATATTTGGGCACTGCAACCCCAATCACATATGTCCATAACCCAAGGGCTTATAAGACCCTAAAAGTGTTGTTTCATACCCTAAAGGAACAAGGTCAACTGACTACATCATTTCCCAGAAGTTCTCCCTGAAAAACTGCTCAGAATTGGTCAAAACTGGACCATCTCACCTGTTCCATGGTCAGGGTGTGATGAATTTCACCTATTACACACGGGGGGTGCGATGCATGCTGAAAAGCCCTTCTATAGGGTGCGATGGGCAAGAGTAGACAAATGGCAGAGGCAGTTTGCCAGGTGGAAACCCAAAGAATCTTCTAGAAACTGCTCATTTGACACTTGCCTCTCTGAATTCGCCTAGGGATGAGTAAGAAATCATGAAATCTCCAAGTGGAACCAAGAACTATCAGAGAAATGACACTAATGAAAGTCCTAGAAGCTGACTCACGCCCCTACAAATATCTATATATGGATCCCTCATCCTAGAGATCCAGAGGCTAGAATTTTGTATTTTGTAAGGAAGTGCTGTTGGTTTCTCTGTGAAACATAGTGTTGGGTGATCTAGCTTTTCACGAGGTGAAGAGGGCTTTCATGCTGGGAGGATGGCGCTGGGTCAGACCAATGGGTTGTAATCCTCTCTTCTACTACTTTTATCAATAAAGCTATTTGAGTTTTCCTTCATATTCTTGTATATTTCTAAATCTTGTATTGATAAATGCATTTTTATAGTTAATATATATATGATACTATATTGTTTATGGTTATAGATCTCTATGCTTTGATGGTATTATGCTGCTTTGACTCTACAAGTGTTTCTTTGAAGCGAGACAAGTGAGGAAGGAGTGGCAAATCTCTATCAAAGGAGGGAGGAAACAAGCAAGGAGCCAAGCGAAAGACTGAGATTGGTACTCTATGCTTCTCTCTCATTTATCTCTCATAAAGGAAAACACAAGTAACTTTAGTTTGTTGGTTTCTAAGATAGCTACCCGTCTTAGTGGGACTAGCAGATCTGAATGGACACTAATTTTCCTGATAACAAAGACCAATCAATATGGATTTACTAATGTCAAGGATGAGTCCAAGAATGCATTATACCATGCGATAAATGATATTTTAATGTATCGATTATTTAATCAGACAAAATCAACAATTCCTTCTATCCTTAGAAGTTGTAGACACTTGACCATTCATGGCTACAAGAATCAGATTGTTCCTATAATAGATGTGTTTGAATTTGATAATGTTCAAATGTTGATAACAAGAGGATTCTATTATCAGTGGTTAAGAGTGAATTAGGTGACAAGTTTACAACAAAAGTGGAGAACATGCTTGGTGATTTTGAAATTGTAGTTGAGATTCAAGATAATTTGAAGGAGTGTCTTGGTAAATCAGATAGCAATATTGGAATTGATTTCACTGTTACAATATTAGTTTTTGTATTGTGTCCATCCTACAATTATTTTGAACTTAATCTACCATGGGGAATGGCTAAATCCATTTAAGTATTGAAAGGCTTCAATGCTAGAATACATCAAAAATAATAATCTTACATGGAAGTATTCCTTGGGGGTTAGCGATATCCATTGCATGTTTGAGCCCAAACCCATAAACATGATATCAAATCATGTGCTTTGAGGTAAAGGCTACAAATGGTGATACTTTCTTGGGTGGTGAGAATTTTGATAATGCATTATTACAAAATTCAGTACACAAGTTCAAAAAAATTGAAGGCATCGATCTATTGTCAAAAGATATGGTTTTTGTGCAGGGGTTGCTAGAAATCACTAAGTAAGTTAAGATAGAGGTTTCTTATATCACTTTGACATATATTAATTTGCTTTTCATCACAATATATGCCTCTGGTGCAAAATATTTAAGTATTATATTGACTTGATCAAATTTGAAATGCTCGAGGCATTTGATAAAAAGGATTAAGCAACCTTGTAGAGAGAGTTGTGTGAAGGCTACTGGTGTGATTTATTTGGAGTTATATGAAGTATTATAGGTGGGAGGAATGAATCTGGTGTCGAATGTTCAACAATTAGTTGGTGAATTCTTTGATAAGAATTTCAGCAAAGGTATTATTCTGGATGAGGTACTAGCAATGGGCGCTGCCATAAAAGGTGGAACTTTATGGTGTAGAGAAGTTAATGCTTCATGAAGTCACTCCATTTTATCTTGATAGAATAAAAAGTATTTGTGGACTGGCTACCGAACTTCTCATTAAAAATAGAATGATGAATCTCTCTCTCAAATCGTTCTAATGGATATAGATTCCATTGAGACATCTCATATTTCCAAATGACGGACTCGAAAATCTATATAGCCATTTTACTGGCAATGAAACATTGGTCACCTTATTGTGCTCATTGGAGGAATCATTCTCCTACCTAGATTATCATCTGTGAAATGTTGATTAGTGACCGGGAGGTGATAACTCTCATTCTAGAGTTAATGCATCTTTGTTCCACTTTGAAAACAAGTAAGGACCTTGTGGAGTCACAAATCAAAGAAATTTTGTAAGGATTTATTCCCATTAGAAGTGAGGCCTTGATTCATTTAGCCACCCCAGTTTACAAAACTTGACAGCTTAAGATGGCATGCCATTTTATTTTCTATCTATTACATCTTTGCTATATACATCTTTGAATATTATAGCAAGGATTGTCGTGTAACCATAACAAATAAAATAGGAATTTAGGAGTAGGTCAATCTATTTTTTATCTATTGCATTTTTTCCATGTATAATTTTGAACGTTATAGTGAGGATTGTAATATGTTTACAACAAACAAGATAGGAATTTGGGGGGAATTGTTTGAAAGAAAAAACGTTTTCCACAACTGACATGGGTTACTACAAAACTTTATTCTTCATAATCATCGTTTATGGATGAATGATTTCATTTATTACTTAAAGAAGTATACATGTTGTCATGGTTTATTAAACTCAAGGAAGAGCAAAAAAAAGTCTATTATTTAGGTCCATTTTAATTATATGTTTTCTTTTTGTACATTTTTCTTCTAATGAGTTTGGAGATTTCATTATCAAGAGTTTTCATATCATAATTTTAACAAAGCCTGACCTTTTGCTACTTCTCTCCCAATAAATCATATAACTTCCTAGGTAAAACATCAATAATGTTTAACTCATGCAACATTGATGACAAAGAGTCCTCAAAGTTATTATAATTCTTCACCCTTTCCTACACACTATAGCAATATGAACTAACACTCGATCACAAGATCGTTATCTACATGAGAAGATGGTCTTCATCGTTGATAAGTCCAAAATTTGAATATTGAGCTGAAAATGAACCTAACATAGATTACCGAGACACCTTTATTTCTTTATGTATTCTTAAATGTTCTTGTAAGACTACACATGGTTAGATTAATAGATCACCTTCATCATTGATAAGTCCAAAAGTTGAATATTGGGCTTAAAATGAAGCTAACAAAGATCACTCTAACACCTTTATTTCTTATGTAGTCTTAAATGTTCTTGTAAGAATACATAGGGTTAAATGCATCGAAGGCGTTGTTTTTCTAGCTAATGTTAATTTTTAAAATTTATTACAAATTTAAATTTATCCCTTGGATGAAGATCCACGAGGTTGATGATAACTATACAAATTTATCTATATTCCTAGATCTTATCGAACAAATGACGATCTTGTTGAATGGATCCACTATTTTATTCAGGGATCATCCAAAAAAATATATCTGAACATTCTAAAAAAATTAATCATCTTGATTCTCTATTCATGGACCATAAAAAAAATACACTTGTGTTTGAACAACTTAAACAATTTCATCGTCTCCATTCTCTATTGAATGGATCCATTATTAGTTATTTATGGACTATCTAAAAAATATTCTTATTTTTGAACAACTTAATCATCTTGATTTATTTTGAAATTCTCTTTACTTACACTAATATATTTGATATTCTCTTTCCCTTATACTAAATATGTATAGATTATGTTTAAAATTTCATCAATAATCATGAAATTTTACAATAAAATTAGATGGATATGATAGTATAGAAAGATTTGGATTAACTTTGAGTATTGATTGTCATCCAAAGTTAATTCAAATGTTTGAAACCATTACATGGTCATATAAATTCTCATTCCCAACACCCTAAAAAAGATAATCTATTCCATTTTTTTGTTGTTGCCTATGATCTAACAAGCCATGATTACACTTCTAGATGCCAAGCTCATTGGCATGGGGTGATAGTTTCAAATCATTTAAGACATCATTGGCAGTTGCAAGAGCATGGCATGGGGTGGTTGTTTCAAAGCCCTTAAGATATACCTAACAATTGAAATGGATGAAAGTTTTTTTTTGGCTATGGTTCACAGACACCTTGGTCAACGGGTGGTCGCTACGTCCACAGAAAAATCTGGGCTGATCGACCTCGAAGGGAATCTAGCCCCATGGCCCACTAGCAAGGCCTAACCCTAAGGGCTTCGGGCAGAATGGACCTTGTGACCTCCCAATTGGCGAGGCCCTGATTTTGACCAACTGAGCTAACCCTTGGGGCTTAAATGGATGAAAGTTAATAGAGAGAAGGACCTACAAAGGTCATATACCTTAGTTAATCATAATTGGACAATTGTTTAACTCCACATATATTTTTGTGAACATGTTATTCCCTTTAGTACATCATTAGCGATTGCAAGAGCATCACATCGGTGATTGTTTCAAAGCCTTTATGACATCACTAGTAGTTGCAATGGTTGAAAGTTCATAGAGAGAAGGGATTGTAAACTAAAGGTCATGTACCTCAGTTAATCATAATTGTACAATTTCTTAACTCTACATACAATTTTTTAAACATGCTATTCCATAATTAACTTGGATTACTTTCTACTTGTGGTTTCAATAACATATGTTCATGATTATCTATTTTTATTGTTGTACATAATGTTATAACTGATGAAAACAAATGTCATTGATGTCAAAGGGGAATTTCAAGGAAGCAACAATGATTCAAAGGAAGCAATATGACAACTTGATGTCTTGAAAAAATGAATTATGTATGGTATGGTTGGATATTCCTCTCCAAGACCTTTCCAATGGTATATCATACTTGTAAAAACTCTTCCTAGATGAGAAGTTATGAAAATTTGAAATTAACAGTGGCAAAAAGGGAAAAAATACCAAATTTGGTTATAAATCACCAGATTTGTTAAAATTCATGCATGTTATAGCATGGATCAAGATTTCCATATGAAACTGACGGTGGTGGATGCTCAACTAACATGATTTTTGATGGTTTAAACGTCACACATATTTCGACATATCCAAAGGCGGTGAATGAATTGAGGAATATCTATGATAGATAGGGTGCTATTTTTGCCCACTATTTGACAATACACCCAACCCCACATAAGCATGAAATGTCAGCTTGTTAATGATGTCAGAAAATAAGCATGGACCAGTAATAGCATGACACATCACCAGGGGTACATGGCAACACATATGATTTCCACATGGCAGGTTTGTTCTAAATATGTTGTTATTGATGGCAAAAGAAAAGAAGATGATGGCAAAGGAATTGATGGGTGTAAGCAAAATTCTCAAGGTGCAGATACTTTGGAGCTATTTTTCAGTTTATTAGATCACCTCAAGTGTACTTGGAACCTACTCAGATGGATATATCTCAAAAATAAATTTCCAATGGTATATTTAAGTCCAAAAAAGACCTCCTGAAACGAACGTTATTGATGGTAAAAATTAGAGGTAAAACTAAAAGTTCGAGCATAGTAAGCATATAAGGTTGATCACATGGGCGCACAAATGGTAGGGTGGTAGGAGCCCAAGATGAGGTGGCGCAAATAGGTGTAGTGGCAGTCCAATCAAAGTAGCACAATAGAAGCATGGGGGGTCCATATATAACATGTCACCCCGGGAGACCTTCCCGGGAAGAATATAGTCACACGCAAGTTTGAAACTCCCGGGATGACCAAGCACTGGGAGTACATGGCTAGAGAAAGTTATTAGCGGAGAAAGGATGTGATAAGTGCATATTATAGCATGAAGGCCCCACAAACAACTTACCTCGAAGTTCCAACCCAGAAGAGCAAAAGGCAATAGAAGTTTAGAACTCTAGGATGATAGAGCATCAAGATGACATGACCAAGTGATGCAAATGACAACCCAATCGCAGAAGAGCGCAGACGAGTTGTAGAAGGCCCATATATACATGTCATCCCAGAGGTTCTGATCCTGGAAGAACCAAAGGCATGTACATTTGAAAGAGCCGAGATGATAGGGACTTAGGCATATGTGGCGAAGGATGCAATGGGTGAATAGGCCCAAGACCCCTTAAAATTTTATTGAAGCAATGCCTTGCAATACTATGGTTTGAGACACCTTCTTCCTATGTACCCTTAGCCACATTGACATATTTAATGGAGACACATGACATGATTTGATTGTTAGAAAGGGACACGATGACAACATGACATCATCATGACATGGCCCAATTGGAGCGTGACGCGTGGCAACATAGAATGATCTGTGGCATAGTGGATTATGTCTAGCAATGACAACTCATCGCAATTGGTATGTGATTGATCTGTATGCTAGTAAGTGATCCTACTAAGACACGTCACCCTAGAGAAGCGAACCTGAAAGAAAACAAAGGTGCGCTTGTGAGTTCTCTCCAGGCTGATGAGGCTTCGGGATAGGTGGATTACACGATGGCTTATGAAACTGGAGAATAAGTTCTATCATAATGGAACATGTGGAGAGATGGTCCCTCATGGACATATAACCTTGGAGATTTTGAAAGGCATGATGGAAAACAAAGTTGGGGTATAAGGCTGGAACCAAGACTTGGTTCTATGTGGACAACAAAGACAATGGGTGTAGAAAATTGTGAACGGATGCTAAGCCTTTAGGGCTATAGCACTGAGGGAACCAAAGGAAGTTTATATGCAAAGTTTTTTGGTTAAAGTGATTTGGGCATATATTGAAGGTTTAACATGAAACAAAATGACAACTTGGTGAAATTTGGAGTTTATGCCATATTTGGTGGTTTGGAACTAAACCAACATAGGACTAAAGCTTAAAAACAAAGGCATGAATGTGTTGGAAACAAGAATGGTGGAATGGACACTTTAGCGGAAAATTTAGCAAAGTAGCTAAATTTGGTGATGCACCAAATTTAGAAAACCTCTGTTAGATGTTGTAACTTACCAAAATGGAGGAAAAAAACAGTTAAACTCAAATTTCCTATAGAAACAAGTAGGAAAAATTTTAAGACTTATTGTACACATCAAGAGGACATTCAAGAAGCAAAGAAACAAGGAGTCAATAAGATCAAAACCTCTATTAAGTGAAGTTTAAGTGCAAGATAGCTAAAGTTCAAAGAACTAAAAATATTAGTCCAAATTCTATATAAGCAAAATCGAATTTTAAAGATCAAAATTGGAAAAAGTTGTTCATGGATTGATGTTGTTGGTGTATATGGTAATTTTATCAATGATTTGAGATTGATGAAGATGATTTTATGGCATTTGTGGTGAATTATTAAAGTGGGAAATTTATTTGTTTAAGAAAGGAAGTGGCCTTCATGGCTTGAGTTTGAAAATTGTATGAAAGAAGAATAAATGAGGTCAAGCAGGTCAAGCAAGTTTTAGCTTGCAGATTAGGGGTTGTAGCCCCTTCTAGTAGTGTATGGTAAACAATTAGGGGTTTTATATCCTTTTAATGGTAACTGATAAACTAGGGGTTGTAGTTCCTTTCATTTATATATGATAAATTAGGGAGTAGTGGCTTCGTTCTAGTCGTATCCAGAGAACTTTGTAACAACAAGTAGAAGCTTGCATTTGTGAGGTAAATTGAAGAAAAGGTTGAAGAATCTATGTGTAATATTTTTCTCTTCTCATGTTGATTCTTATGATGTTCATATGAACTATTGTTGAAGTGTTTATTACTGTCTTAGTATTATTTCCTAGTGAAATAAAGTTTTTAGAATTCCTAAAATATTGGTTCACCCCCCCTCTCAGTATTGTCCTAGTTTCCAACAATTGGTATTAGAGTCAAATAGGTTGCTTTAGATCAGTTTAATGGCTGTAAGAAAGATCAAGGACCATGGAAAACTTGGAAGGAGGATACATCAATAGGGCGCTGATGTTCGATGGAACACACTATGTGTTTTGGAATGTAAGGATGAAGACTTATATTCAATCACTTGGCGCTTATGTATGGGATGTAGTGGAAGAAGAATATAAAAGGCGTCAAGTTCTGATTACAAGAGATCAAAATATGGAATTTACATGTAATGTAAAATCCATGAATGCCTTGCTTGTTGACTTATCTGAATTAGAACTAGTCAAGGTCATGGATTGCACCACTGCCAAATCTATTTGGGACAAGATGAGAAAATACTACGAAGGTCACAATAAGGTAAAGTAAGCCAAAATTCAAGGTTTTAGAATGCAATTTGAGTCGTTGAATATTCATGATAATGAAGGTATTGTTAAATATTTCCTTAGAGTTGACGGGGTTGTGAATACTATAAGAGGTCTTGATGAAAAGTTAGAAGAGGTAGTAGTAGTTTGGAAAGTGTTGAGATCTCTCCCTGAGAGATTTAATCCCAAAGTTTCAACCAATATTCAGGAGATGACAGATTTGAAGTATCTCACTTTGGATCAGTTACTTGTTACTCTTATTGCCTATGAGATGATATTTTTTTATGGTAAGCCTAGAATAAGGGAGCTAGCCTTTAAAGCAGATAAGAAACCTAAGGAAGAACATGATGATTCTGGTTGTGAATTAGATGAAGAGGAAGTTAAGTTCGCGAGGAAGCTCAAGAGAGGCTCAGGAAAGTACAATGATTAGCTACCTTTTAATAGCTTTAACTATGGTAAAGTTGGTCACTATGCTTCCAAGTGTCCTAAAAGAAGAAGAAAGAATATGATCCTAGAGAGAAGTTTAGAAGAATACAAAACGACAAAAAGAAGGCCAAAAAGAAGAGTCTCTACATCCAATATTCTAGCTCTTCTAAAACTAAAGGTAGTCAATCTTCAAATGAGGAGAAAGATAATAATATTCCAAAGGAATTTACGCTCACGACTATAGACAATATGGAAGTGGAAATTGTTGACTATGATGGAGAAGACGTCGAGGTTGACTTATAAGGTGAGCTGGTCAATTCTCTTGAAGAAATTCAAAGGATAAGAAAGAAAAATAAAACTCAAAAATAATTGTTGATCAAGGACAAAGTTAAAACTATTAAACCTCTGCTCTTGGAAATTGAAGAAGGAAAGAAGATTCAAGAAACTCTAAATCAACAACTTAGTGAGAAAAATAAGGAATGTGAAAGACTTGAAGGAGATGTTTTTTTATTAAGGAAAGAGCTAAAAAAGGAAAAACTCAGCCAAACTTTAATAATTTTTTTTGAAAGGGGATTAAAAATTTAAATGAGCTTCTTGAAGCACAGAGAATCTCCAATAATAGAGCAGGTCTTGGAATTGAGGTTGAGTCAAGTTTAACAACTAATTTAAAGGGTAAGAGAGCGATTATTTTTATACAAGTAGCAAAGAATGGGGATAATGCACTCACCAGAATTGAGTCAATGCAACAAGAAGGAGAAAAAGGTAGCACACAACCTAATTTGCAGCAAAAGACCAACTGACAACAACAAAATAAGAAGGGAATTTCAAATGGAATATCATATCCCACACAACAAGGGAGGATCAATGATGGAGAGGTAAATCAAATTTCACAAGGAGTAGCTCAACAAGATTTCAGAAATCAATTTTCCCCCAGGTATGAAGACATATTTCTAGGTTAATATTTTACATGCACAAATTAGGTACATAATGCAACAATTTGCAGAGTGAACCTATCTTTTAGACAACTCAGGCCACGAAGAAGAATTTATTAGCCAAATAATCAATTTGTCAGGCAATGGGTGAATCAAACTTTACATGATGTAAAAGTATTATATGGACAGCCTATCCTTATCATCTATGATAATATAAGTGCCATCAGCATGTCCAAGAACCCTGCTTTCCATTAAAAAAACAAATCATAGTCCAATAAAGTACCATTTCTTAAGAGAACAAGTTGCAAATTAGATTGTCAAGTTGGAGTATGTACCTACAAAAGAATAGGTAGTTGATAAATTCACAAAACCTTTCCCAAGAGATAAATTTGAGTATTTAAGGAAAATATTGGGAGTAGTTCCTCTTAACTCCCTCCACTAGGTCTTCCTCAAGAGGGAGAAAGGGAGCCATCAAGCAATTAACATATTAAAATGCAGTTGCTAGGTGCATAGGATCAACAAGAGAGGGGAGATTGTTTCCAGGGGGAGAACATTAGTTTCTTTGCCATTGATATCAAAGGGGGAGAAGTAACTCAAACAAAAGAAACGGGGAGAAGTAACACCACAAAAGGAGAAGTACACCAAAGTAGTACACTAAGGGAGAAGTACACCAAAGGAGAAGTGCATCATAAGGGGAGAAACATCCATAGGGGGAGAAAAAGGAGAAGCAAGTAGTACACTTTGGTTTTGCTATTATGCTTGTGATTTGTGGTGATTTCCACACGTTTGTTTCTTATGGTGTTGCCATCAATACCAAAGGGGGATATTATTAGAAATATGTTGTCATTAATGGCAAAAGAAAAGAAGATAATGACAAAGGAATTAATGGGTGCAAGCAGAATGCTCAAGATGTAGAGACTTTGGAGCCATTTTTAGTTTAACTGATCAACTCAAGTGTACTTGGAACCTACTCACATGGATAGAGTTCAAAAATAGATTTCCAACGATATATTGAAGTCTCAAAGGACCTCCTGGAACGAAAGTTATTGATGGTCAAATATAGAGTTAAAAGTCAAAGTTCAAGCATAGTAAGCATAGAAGGTTGGCCAAGTGGGCACACAACTGGAAAAACGTGGAGTGATGTTCAAATCAGAGTAGTGAAACAGAATCATGCCAGGCCATATATAACACATCATCCCGGGAAACCTTGCCCGAAATAACGAAGTCACACGCATGTTTGAAACTTGTGGGATGATAAAGCACCAAGAGTATATGGCTAGAGGAAGTCAACAACAGAGAAATGAAGTGATTGGTGCACACTGCAACTTGTAGGCACCACATGAAACTAACCCCAGAGGTCCAACCTTGGAAAAGCCAAAGGCAATAGAATTTTAGCACACAGATGATAGAGCACCGAGATGGCTTAGCTAGGTGATACAAGTGATGGCTAATCGCAAAAGGGTGTAGAGGAATTACAATGGGCCCATATCTAACACGTCACCCCAAAAGGTCCAATCTTGGAAGAACCAGAGGCAAACGTAGTTGAAAGAGTCAGGATGATAAGGCGTCGAGCGTATGTGGCAGAGGATGCAATAGGTGAATCTGCCTAAGACCCTTTAAAATTTTATTGAAGCAATGCCTAGAAATATCATGGCCTAAGACCCCTTCTTCCTTCGTACCCTTCGCCACATGGACATAGTGAATGCAGACACATGGTTTGATTTGATTCGAAAAAGGGGACACGATGGCAACATGATATGGTTCAATCATAACGTGAAATGTGGCATGTAGATTAAACATTTTTGGGTGGCTAAGTGGGATAAAAATCAATGACATGTGGCACCACTCATTGAATGACACATGGCACCCTTGCAGATGTAACCGCCTCCTCCCACATTTATCCACTTTCATCGATTGCCCAGGGTAAAAATGAGATGAGGGTCACTATGATAAGACTCAACCTCCTATATGACCTTAAATAAATGGAGTCAACAACTTAAGACCTTACTGACTTCCCTTAGGTGTTACAGGACCACCAAGAATTACCCAACCCCTCCAGGTGTCTAACCCTTGAGATAATTCTCTTTTTCACTAACTTAGAGTCTAATTCGCTCCCTTGAAAAGGCCTCTAAGCGACTGTAAGCCTCCAAACACTCCCATAGGCCTGGTTCCCAGTGACTATGGACTTTTCCAGTCAATCCCCTGCTAGCGACCCCAAATTTTCAGGGCTAGGAATTAGGCCTCTGCCCATAACTCAACGAAACTTCCAGAAATGATAAATAACATAAAAACAAATCTTCTAAACCAAAAATTTAACAAGGACTGACCTAACCCCTCCCAACAAGGACAAACATTCTGTCAAACACATGGTAAATATACAACCTATTGATCATGAATGCATATTTGAACATAGGGATCTGAAACTTATCTGAGGTTTAATAAGAAGGACCAATATCTTCTCGTAATAGTTGTCATAACACTAATTAGATCATGCATTCATTAACCAGACATTCATTAATTAAATTGTGATAATAGTCATACTTAGAGCTGTCATATAACCATGCTTATAATCAACATATAATCAAATAGATAACAATAATAGAATAACCTTTAAAGCCACATAATAACAAGTATAATTACTCATCAAAGATAAGAAATACTTAGAAATACTTCCATGTACCACTTGACCATAGATTGGCTGAACTAAGTCTTTCTTTCAGCCAATCAACCCCATGCCATATGCCAAGCATGAATGTAGGATCTCATGGGCTAAACCAATCCATAAACAACTGATGGAATCCAGAGGTTAAACCACCTCCACCCTCACCATACTGTGATCTCACCTAAACCAGTCCTGAGATCACAAAACCAAATTGAGCTTGGATGCCTTAGCATTCCTTCACCATCCATTAAGGAATTTTCCTGTTTCCACCCACCTGTCAAGGGCTTCCCGGAGAAAATCATCTCCGCCCCCAACCATTGGGATTTTCCTGAGACCACCTCACCTGGATTCAAAACCTTCCAGTAATCCAAATATCAACCAAGAAAGAGTCCCATCACACCATGGTTGTCCAAAAATGGCAAGACAAGGTTAAAACCACTTTCGAAACCCGACAAAACCCATGCCAATGACAACAAAGAAACCAAATACACACATGCATGCAAAAACCATCTAGGAAATCATATATGCAACTTGTTACCTACAAGTATTCATGCTGAAGATGCTTGATCCAACCTTTCTTTGCTTGATCCTTGATTTCCTTGTCCTTCATTTACTTTCCTTGTCCTTCATTTACTTTCCTTATCCTTCCTTTGCTTTCCTTGCTTTCCTTCTCTTCTTGGTTCTCTTCTCCTCTCTAAGACTAATCCCAAAACTAAACAGACAAAAGGCCCCAAACTGATGCTCTGATGTCTTTTTATTATTTATGCCTCTAATTTCTTCATTTTCCTTCAATTTCCTTCTCACATGCAACGTGTGACCTTTCACGTCCTTTTCTCCTAATTTCCTTTATTTTCATAAATAAAATACTAATAATACCTTTTTGCTTTTTCAAAGCCTTTGCCATTACCTTTGCCAATTTCCCCTTAGCCATAATACACAACAAGTGATTCCCACTAAGATATTTTTCCCAACATATGTGGAATACATGTCCCATGACCTTGTCTTATTTTTCCTTTATTAACTTTATTACATGAAATTTTAACTCGAGGCTGTTATAATCACCTCCCCATTAGGGGAACACTAACCTTGGTCTTCTATGACACCTACAACCAACAAAACCGCTGAAAAACCAAAATATACTGCCCATGGAGCTTTATAACCTAGCTCGTTGCAATATTTACAATGAACAACCTGCTCAAAAGCAAAAACCATCATGGAAAACATGACAACATAACAACCTTACCTCTTATTGGAGCTTTAGAACACAACTCATTATAGTATTTACAATAGAAACCATACATAAAAATGTACAACTACTAAGAAATCATTTTCTCCCATTGGAAAACAATGAAAGATACATAGCCCGCATCTGATCAACCATCTCCCATGTAGCTTCATCATGCACAAAGTGATTCCAGTGCACTTTAAATTGCTCGATTGCTCTGTTTCAAAGCATGAGTTGTTTCCTCTGGAATATGCACTAAGGTTTCGACTTGAATTATCCTCTTGGTTCCACCTGCAATACAGACTAATCAATAACATGATCAACATCTTTCATATATCTTTTAAGTAATGAAACATGGAAAACATCATGGACTTTCACTGTCGGAGGTAGTGCAAGTCTGTAGGCCACTGGTTCAATCCTCTCAAGGATCTCGAAAGGCTTGCAATACCATGGTGCTAACTTTGCACATGATCCAATCCTTAAGGAGCTCTTCTTGGGCTTAATGCACAAATATACATGCTCACCAACTTGAAACTCCTTAAATGCCCTGTGTTGGTCTGCATATCTCTTATGTCTATCCTGTGCTGCGTTTAGATTCTTCTTTATAACCTGCATTTCTTGTTCCATTTCTGCCAACATGTCTAGTCATATCAACACCCTATTCACTGGATCACTCCAACTGATGGGATTATTACAACTCTGCCCATACAATGCCTCAAATAGACTCATCCTTATTGATTCATGATACTCATTATTGTAAGCAAACTCGACCAATGGAAGGTACTCCTCCCATCTCCTGTATGTTGGAAATATTGAGAGGGGGGTGAATCAATATTTCTTTTCAATTGTTATTATTACTAGTTTAGATTCTATACAATTTTAATCAAAGAAATGATTTTATTAAAATATAGAAAAAGATTAAATACAATATCTGATGAATTTTGCCAAGCACCAACTTGGACTTTGATGAGGCTCCGACCCTATCTAGTAAAGGCACCAAACTTGGATTTAGGAGCACCAACTCCAAGGACACCAATCCTTCCAATTTTGAGGCACCAACCCCAAGGGCTCCGACCATATAGTTTTTTTTTGTTAAGAAATGTTTTGATTGTATTACATTGCTCCCTGTCCTTGTGACCTTTGTAATGGATCATTGTCTACACTACATAACTACATCAGGAGTGACTGCTTCTCACGAGCCCTTTTAGAGATTAACCCAACCAACAGATGTGCTTGACCTTTGACTTCCTTCCTTTTGCTAGACCTTCGACTTTCTTTTTCAATGCTGGACCTTCGACTTCCATCTTCGACCTTCAGCTCTTTGTTTCTTTGAGTTCACAAGTTGTGAACTATCAATTCTACTATGTGCCCGATGCCAAGATTGATGCTTGAGGTGAGGTGTTTTAACCAATAACCAAGAGACACATTCATTGGAGGGAGAGGCCGACTTATGAATATTCATCCAATTAATCATAGACTTGTTTATTTACAAAAAAAACATAGGAGAGGGCGTACCCACATGAGGTCCCACATCCACGTCATGTCCTCAATCGCAATTGCAACTTTCAGAGGTCTTTTACAAGTCGTGCTCATAACATAGCCGATTGCTGATTGCCCCTACTGGATGCGATATTATATTAAACTATTTTGATAACTCCATTGGGTCCACCACATTATCGCAATTGACGGTTTGGGGTTTTTGGTGAGGCATTTCTTTAAGACTTGGGGCACATGCGATATTTTGAGAATCGCCCGCCAGCCCTTCCGCCCACGGCCGTGCCACCACGGGCGTCTGGGGGGCGGGTGGGCGATTTCGGCAAGCCCCTCCACCCACGGCCGCGCCATCATGGGCGGCG